>JADRCH010000151.1:5395870-5408391 GCA_019843965.1 Rhynchomys soricoides
CCCCCCCCCCCCCCCCCCCCCCCCCCCCCCCCCCCCGCTCATTGCTCTCAGCTCACCACAGTCCTCCTCATCAGTCCCATCCCCACAGTTGTCAGTGCCATCACACTGGCGCCCAATCCACAGGCAGACGCGGTCGTTCTTGCAGCGGAAGGGCCGGTTGGGAGGGCACACGAACCGGGCTGTAGAAGTCAGGAGACAGAGCCACCATCAGTCTTGGGGGGCAATTGGTAGGGAGAGCTGGCCACTGGGGAGTATGGAAGCCTTGCCGTGAACGACCCCAATCTTGTCCCAGCCTAAATCTATTTATTTACTTATTTATTTATTAAGTGCATTGTAGCTCTCTTCAGACACACCAGAAGAGGGCAATAGATCCCATTGCAGATGGCTGTGAGCCACCATGTGGTTGCTGGGAATTGAACTCAGGACCTCTGGAAGCGCAGTCAGTGCCCTTAACCACTGAGCCACCTCTCCAGTCCCCCGCCCTACATCTTACCACATTCCTCAGGGTTTTCATCCGAGTTGTCCCCACAGTCGTCCTCTCCGTCACACTTCCAGGCCAGCGGCTTGCACAAGGTGTTGTTACATTGAAATTCATCCAAGGGGCAGGTTCTCACTGGGTGCAGGACGAACAGAGGGGCAAGAATGAATGCAGCTGTGGCTGTAGGATGCTGTCTGTCACTTGCTCCGAGGGCGGGACTAAGGCCCAGGGATCATCACAAAAGCTGCTGCTGAATCAAACTCAGGTGCCTTCATTTTCTGCCCAGTAGGCAGAGGGGCAATGTGCTTCCTCTGTTATTTAGGGGGAGGAGAGTTTACTTGGGGCAGTGTCCACAGGGGTTTAGGATGCTCTCCTTGAGTAGGTGAGGTGGGGACACTTGAGTCTAGTACAGTCTGCGGCAGGCTCAGATGTGTGGCAGCAGCTCGGAGACTTAGCTTTGGTTGCTACCATCAGTCCACAGGGCAGAACCAGAAGGCTGCCTTGCAGGTGAGACCCCTGCTTCTCTTCTGATAGGTGTCACACTGGCCCCATCTGTGGCTGAGCCCAGGCATGTCTGGCTGCAGCACCGCCTGCCCCAGGGCAGGAAGATGAGCAGGAACTAGCCTCTTAACACAGGCAACTGGTGAGGGGGTGGGGGGTGGGTAGGGCATGGGTGGACCTGGACTACAGGCTTCTGCTGGATCTCTACCTAGCTAGCCCCCTTAGCAAGGTTAGAGCACTGCTGAGGTTATATCTGTTACTATGTATTGTGTATTGTATCACTTTGTATTGTATCGGTTTGAATCGCTATGTATTGTATTGCTAAATACTGGTCCTGGTTGCCCCCAGGGAGCAGGAGATTCTCATAGGAACCCAAGTGATGCTAATGTAACCTTGTCCTCCAAGTTATCCCTTATTGGTGAATAGAGATGCCTACAACCTATAGCTGGGCAAGAGAGAGATAGGTGGGGTTTTAATTCCCAGGCTGGGGGGTCTGAGGCAGGCACCACCGCCAGAAGAGGGAGAAGATGCCATGGAGTAGGTGAGTCATGAAAGCATGGCCACGAGGGCTGGCTAATTGGAGTTAAGAACTACCCAGATGGAACAGGGCAAGTTATAACTCAGGGTTGTTGATGGGGCAGTAGATTCTAATAGCTTAGAGGGTGGATATCTGTCTAGCTCTGGTTAAAGGCTTATTATAAATATAAAAGTTTTTCCTCTTTTATCTGAGAACTGAATGATGAAAGGTGGGATAGAAACCCCCAGTGAAATTTAAAAATTAGTACAACAGGGTAAAACCTGCACAAAATGCACGCAGAGTGGGCCTGAGCCTTGGCTACTGCTATATCCAACACTAGGTCAGTGCCTGGCTTGCGGTACATGTTTAATAAAGGTTTGTTGCAGGACCAGCAAATGAAAGAATTAAAAGACAGTTAAGCAGTGGGCTGGGGGAGACCGGGAGGGTGGGGACACCAGGCTGACGGGGCTCACTTACCCCCAGTGCCACAGGCCTCCTCATCACTACCGTCCATACAGTCAGCATCTGCATCACAGCGCCAGCGCAGGGGGATGCAATGACCACTCTTGCACTGGAACTGGTCCATGTCACAGCGGGGGGTGCAGTCTTTCTGTGGGCATGGTGACCAGCAGCCCAATCAGGCCCTTGGGGTCCTGCCCTAGGTCTACCGATCCCACCCCTTCCCTTGAGCTCTCCTCACCTCGTCCGAGCCGTCAGCACAGTCGTGATCCCCGTCACACTTCCAGCGCCCAGCGATGCAGCGGCCATTGGCACAGGAAAACTCACTCTCAGAGCAGGGCCGAGGTGCTGAGGAGAGACAGGCCCCAGCAGGGTGGGCACAGGGCATCTCCAGCCCTCAGAAATGCTAACTCCCAAGCACAAGGCTCATTCCTACGTCCATGAAGAGGCCACAGCTGACTGGTGTAATGATCGAGACACTCAACCAATTGCGGGCAGCTGACTGGCTGACCTCACCAGACTAGCTGGGCCAAGAGGGTACCCCACTTATTCCATCAGGTACAGACACATGGGAGAGAGCATGGGTCCTTGGTCCTGTACTTAGGACAGACCATGTCGGGGAGGGAGGGAAGGACAAGACCACTGAGACAAGTGCTAGGTCTGGGGAAGAGGCCAGTTAAGGATGGTGGGCAGAAAAGCACGGCACAGGGATGGGCGGGGCTCCAGGCAGAGGCAGAGCTGACAGGAACAGGGGTACACCAGAGACACCTACCTCTGCAACCCCAAGAGGACAGTGTGAAAATGGAGAGAAACATGAGATGAGATGAAATGTCACAAGCTCAAGTACAGAACGTAGAGTGGGGTGGAGTGAAGCTGAGGGGTGCCTGACCCCCTTGCCCTGGGAGGCCACCCCCTGCACGGGGGAGGGGGTAGGAGGGGTATGGTGCTGAGGAGGGAGATGCCAAGGCCTGGGAAAGGAAATGACGGGTGGGGTAAGGCGTAGGACATACTGCAGCTCTCCTCGTCCGAGTTATCTCCGCAGTCGTTGTCATAATCACACTGCCAGCGGCCTGGGACGCAGCGGTTGTTTTTGCAGCGGAACTGGTATGGCTCACAGGTTCGCTCGTCTTGGGGAGGCAAGATGTGGAGGCAGATATGGGGTGGTCAGGGGTGGAGTGGGCGGTGGATGTTAGGGTCTAGAGTGGGCAGGTGAGGCCGGCAGCAGGGAGAAGGTGGTCACTGCCATTGGAGAGGGCTCGCTCTGGGACTCAGGCACTGACACGCTTGCTGTGTGGTTATCCACAGGAGGTTCTGGGCAAAGCGTGTGGGGAGGGCAGCTGATTGGGGTGGGGTGATGGGGCAGGTGAACAGGGAGGGTACTGGAGATTCTGCACAATTCCCTTCTGAGGGGCAGCGAGGGAGAGGAGCAGGACTGAGAGGTGGTGGACACCACAGGGAAAGCTTTCCCGTGTCAGCTCTACGGTGGCGTCCATGAGAGCCCGCACTAGGTCACGCTGAGACCCCGCCCAGAGGCCTACCACCGAACTTCATTCTACCCGTAACCCCAAACTGCCATCCTCTCAAGATGGCCGGGCTTACCACACTCTTCCTTGGGCTCGTCTGAGCCGTCCCCACAGTCATCCTCTCCGTCACACTTCCAGCGTGCAGGGATGCAGCGGCCTGAGTCCTTGCAGCGGAATTCATCTACCCCACAGGTCATCTGGGCTGCAAGGCAGCGGCAGCGTGGGTGAGGAGGAGTCCCCACCAGGGAGCCCCTGGGCTAGGGTACCACAGCCGAGGGAAGATGGTCCAGGGGCGATGGGCAACTCACTGCAGTTGGCAGGTTCATCACTGCCGTCCACACAGTCATTGTCCCTGTCACAGACCCAGACTCGGGGGATGCAGCGCTTGGTGATAGAACACTGGAACTGGTTGGGGGCGCAGGTCACCTCAGCTGCAAGATGAACAGAGAACGATGATGCTACCCTTTATCTCCTCACAGCTTTGATCGCCATGCTCTCCCTCTTCTGAAAGCCTGGCCCTAGTCTCGGTCAGGAGGAAGGAATGTATTATTCCCAGCCTGGATCTTCAGACTGTCTATACCCAGCACAGTACTTTTACGAGCAAACCAGGAGACAGCCAATGTGACTTATGTCACCTGCTAACACAGCTAGCTCAGCGCCACTACGGGAAGCAGTGGGCAACAACAGTGTGTGCCAGCGTCCCCCAACCACTTCCCTGAACCTGGCACGTACGGCAATCCCGTTCATCCTCGCCGTCTCCGCAGTTGTCCTGCCCATTGCAACGGAAGATGCCAGGAATACAGCGGTTGGTGTTGGTGCACTTGAACTGGCTGGGCAAGCAGACGTGAATGTCTGGGAGAGGGAGGAGAGGAGGGAACTCAGGGTGGGCAGGCGCCTCCATGTCCCTGGTAGGGGACAGGTGGGCTGCAGTCCCAAGCCCAGAAATGTATCTCAGAGAGAAAGCTGCTGCAGGCTGGCATGTCCTCTCTCTAAACCCCAAGTGCTGGGGGAGGAATGGCTGGTATCTAAGCAGCTCCTTACCACAATTGGCCTCGTCACTATTGTCTTGGCAGTCATTGTCCCCATCGCAGATGAAAGCAGGGTTGGTGCAGATGCCGGTGGAGCACTGGAACTGGCCTGGACGGCACTTGAACTCGGCTGCCGAGAAGGAAGGCTCAGTGTGAAGAGTAGGATATGGCCCGGCAGGCGCTGCCACCTAAGCCTGATTACCCAGTGATCCTCAGAACCCAGCAAGGAAAGAGAAAGCTGACTTTTAAGAGTTGCTCTCTGACTGTCACACATTTCGCCATGGTGTGTGCGTGCCTGCGCCGGCAAATGCACACCAGGCACCCAGGCACATACACACACACACACACACACACGCAGGCACACCCAAAGACAGACACACACACTTGCACACATGCACACAGACATATGCACACACATATATGGCAGGCACACACATACATGCAGGCACACACATGTAGGCACACACACATGCACACAGATACATGTGTGTGCACGTGCACACACACACACACATGCACATACACACTAAAAAAGAAAGAGCAAGGAACAAGTGGGCCACTGAGGTCTCTGCCCCTAGGGCTGAGAGGACACTCACGACAGTCTGGAGGCTCGTCTGAGTGGTCCCCACAGTCGTCCTCCGTGTCACACTTCCACCAGAAGGGGATGCACTTGTCATTCTTGCACACAAACTGGAGGGCAGGTGGGCGAGAGGTTGGAGAGGGTACAGAGAACCCAGAAGGCTTTCTTTCACGGGGCGGAAACGTTTCAGAGAAATAAATAGTGGGAGGTGTGAGAGTTTGGGGGGGTGGCAGAGCTGGACAGGAAGCAGGGCTATGAGGGATCTAGGAAAGCCAGATGCAGGGGTGTCTGCAACAGGAGAGCACAGGAAGGCGAGGGCTTGCAGCCCTGGTGCGATCAGGTGCTGTAAGGTGACAGTATATGTACAGGGATTACCATGAGGACTCAAGAGGGAGCCAGGAAGTGTGCAGGTGTTGGCATGCCAGAGGTGCAGGCATTAGTGGGTGCCGGGAAACAGAAGTGAGGGGTCAGGGGACTGGGGCGCTGCAGTGTGGGGGTCTTGAGAGGAACTTCACCTGGCTTGCTGTGCAGTTGGACACACAGGTACGGCCATCGCCACCCAGATAGAAGTTGGTGGGACAGGCGCATTTGTGACCTCCGCCCGGGGACAGCAGGCACAGGTTGCTGCAGCCACCATTGTTGACTTTGCAGGGGTGATTAGGCACTGCCAGAGGAAAGAGGTTGAAGGGGTCATGGCTGCCCACTGGCTTCTCTGACTGTGAGGGTTTCTGCCTCTGACTGCTGGGAATGGTTTCCTGCCTTCTAAAGGATGTCTGGCCTCCTCCATCCTACACAAAGGCAGGGTAGATCTCTATCCTACCCTGAATCTGTCTGCTTTCAGGGTTTCCTCTGACCCTCTTTGTCCACACTCACTGATCTCTGGGCTCTCTGACTACTTCAGGGCCTGGCTGCCAGACTAAAGCTGCTGAGGGATATTCTGCCTATAGCCTCTGTAAGTCCAGGATCTGGCAGGGATGCTCAGTCAGCACCTGGGAGGGGAGGAGCAGAAACTCTCACTGAGGCTGTTCTGACCCTTGCTGAGAACAGGCCTTTCATGCCTGGACCACTCTTCCCGCACCTCCTTCTGCCCCTGTGTCTGCTCGCTTACCATCTGGCTGGCGCAGGGCATGGAAGACATGTAGGTCCATGGGCCGGTGCAGGGTGCTGATCAGGAGTGTTTTGTTGGCACCTGTGGTCTTGTGGGCCCGGTTAATGGACTTCGTTTCCCAGTCTGTCCAGTAGACGTAGTCTTCAAATAGGGTCAGTGCAAAGATGTGTGGGATGTCTTGACTCAGTACTGTGGGAGGGAATGCAGGGGAGACACAGCAGTAGTTGGCACTGAGTACAGTCTGGGTTCTGTGCCTACTTGACCTCCTTAAATCCCACCACAGCCCTGAGATGGGAATGAACCCAGATGTCTCTATGGCTTCCTAAGGTTTTATAGTGACAGCCTGTCCAACAGCCAGATTGCTGCTCTGGAGTAGGACATAGCTCCTCCCAGGAAGTATGAAGCACGGGTGTTCTTCAGGTAGTCCTCATGTGCTCATCCCCTCAGGCCATTACCCTGAGCTGCACAGGGGATAGCCCTTCTTCCTCTAAGGAGCTAGATTGTGACCTGGTGTCTGAGCCGGTCCCAGAGAATCACCAGAGTATTGAAACCCCAAGACCCCTGGTTTGTGGTATCTGCACACTATGCCTTCTCAACTCCCCCAAATCCTTTAGACCTCCCAGGTCTGCTGGCTTAGGGCAGCCTCGATAGCATACGAACCAACATGACGGTTGGAGCCATCCAGGCTGGCAAACTCAATGTAGTCCTCACGGGCGTCAGCCCAGTAGATGCGCTCCGTGACGTAGTCCACAGTCAGGCCATTGGGCCATGTGATCTTAGTGTCCACAATGATGCTGCGGCCAGATCCATCCATGCCAATCCGACCGATCAGTGAGTGGTCACCCCAGTCTGTCCAGTAGAGGTACCTGGCAGGTAGGAAGCAGTGGTCCCTGAGAGTCTAGAAACTGTTCCTACCAGGAGCCTGTGGGTTGACAGGGCTTGGGTGTTCTCCAGGGCTCCCCCGACCCCTCTTACCCATTCTGTACATCCACCACCAGAGCCCTGGGCTCACGGAGGCCAGAGCTGACCAGCACTGTCCGATAGGCCCCGTTGAGCTTGGACACCTCAATGGTATCTCTGCCCTTGTCACACCAGTACAGGTTGCCACCCACCCAGTCGACAGCCAGCCCATCTGGGTTACTAAGGCCGGTCCGGTGCAGCACCTGGAGGGAACACAGGGAAGGAGAAGCTGGTGGCACTCTTGGTCTCTGGGGCATGGCTTCTCTCTCCTGTAACATGCAGCCCAGCTCCCGCTGTTGGCTTTGTTAGAGGAAGGATCTAAGATGTCCTGTCCCGAGCCTGATGGTATTTGGCTATCACCAGGAGCTCCAAGCGGGGGGAGTCTCTCAGGCCACATATACCTAGAGCACTCAGAACTCAGAACACAGTGAGGGAAGGTGGGAGGAGTCTCCTATGCCTGCACACCTTGAGAGGAGGAAGAAGCTGAAATGAGAAGGCTCAGCGAGGAGGGCAAAGCAGTGTAACAGGTGTGAGAGAAGGAGAGCCGATCTTACAGCAAAGCAAAGGACTATGAGGAGGGGTGTGAGGCTCAGCCCTGCGGCCCTGGTGTCCCTGTCAGCCAACATGGGGCAGCCCTCAGTTTTCACCTGCACGTTGCTGCCGTTGAGGTGCATCCTTCGGATCATGCTGCCCTGTGTGGTCACGTCTGTCCAGTAGATCATCTGCTCTCGGTAGTCAAAGTCCAGGGCGACTGCATTGTTCAGGCCCTGCGTTTGGGATGGGGACAGGGAAGTCAGCTGCTGCAGGGGCACATGTGTATCTGGGGAAGGATGGCTGGACTCAGGACATGACTGGAGGGAAGGGGAGTAGGAGACAACCAGGGGCCCTGATGAGAAGGACTGGGGAGGCCGCACTCGGCATGTGCAGTCAACAGGTGTGAGGAAGGCTTGGTTTCGGTACCTGCTTAAGCAGCGTGTAGTTGGAGCCGTCCAGGTTGAGCTTTCGCAGGTAGTACCGGTTGGCAAAGATGAGAAATGGCTCCTCATCTGTAGGGGGAGGGTCCTGGCTCAGCTCCTGGCTTAGGTATGTCCTGGCAGCTCTGGCCCCCCAGGCTATCTCCTGCTATGTTGTATGAAGCCCTCTCCCTACCCGCCACCCGCTGCCCGAGCCCACAGCTGTCTGAAGTACATCTCACCCTCCAAGTGCCCGTCTCACCAGTCACAGCTTTGCAGCTGTGGGGGTCACCGCCACGGGGCGCATAGCCCTCCACACACAGACACTTGTAACTGCCATGGGTATTGATACAGAGCTGGCTGCAGGGAAAGGTAGTGCTGCACTCATCCACGTCGGCACAGGTCCTGCCATCATCCTTTAGCCGGAAGCCGGGGCGACAGCGACACTGTGGGGAGAAGGAGTGCACAGCTGAGGACATAGCTGGAGCCTGAGCTTCCCCTTTCTAGAAACTAGTGACTAGAGGCCCTCAAGAGGGCACAGGGAGGCAAGCGGCACAGACTGCAATCTGTGCACCTTGTCCCCCCAGAGCTTTCCTCATGTGGCTATCATTCTGCCTTGGTGGTGTCCCTCACCTCCCAGTCCCTCGATGTGGCTTAGTGCTGGCTAAGGCTTTTTATCATCTATATTCACTTCCTTTGGGATTTAAATAGCCTCTCTGGGGTGATAATTCTTCCTCCAGGCAGGGCCTTTGGCTTGAACTCTAGAGCAACATATCTGCTTGACAACCCACTCTCTTCTCTCCCAGGCTTTATCTCGCTGTGAACGGAAGAGAGACTTCTGTCTGCCCTGCTATGTCCTCGGAGCCTAGTATACTGCCTCGCAGAGTGGGTTCTCAATAAGTACTTGATGGATGGAGGAATGAGGGAGAGGAGCAAAGGGTTCTGGCCAGATCTACTCGTACCTTAAAGCCTATCTTGAGGTCCTCGCAGTCCTGACTGCAGCCACTGAGCTTGTGGCTGAGGCACTCGTTGACGTGGCACCCGTGTTCGTCTGAACCGTCCCCACAGTCATCCTGGCCATTGCAGAGTAATGCCTCAGCCACGCAGCGCCCGCTGCTGCACAGGAACTGTGATGAGGCATTGCATTTGTGCTCTGTGGAGGGTGGCGGGAACCGGTCAGTGGGGTCACAGGAGAGGAGGAGGAGGAGGAGGAGAAGAAGAAAGGGCAGGGCGCCACCTAGAGGCCGACCTGGGCTGGTGCAGTGTGGGTTCTTGGGAGCCTCATCACTATGGTCGTGACAGTCATTCTCCCCATCGCACTCCCACTGGCGGGAGCTCAGACAACGCCCATTGGCACAGCGGAATTCGTTGGGGCCGCAAGTTGGGTACTCTGTGGTGGAGGGAGGGGATAATGAGACTGGACCCCCCAGCACGGCTAGCCAGGGCTACTCCTCCAGTTACAGGACTCACCACACTCGGGGGATTCATCTGAGCCATCGGCACAGTCACGGTCATGGTCGCACACAAAATGCTTGGGAATACACAGGCGGTTCTGACACATGAACTCACGATCATCACAGGTGCTGTTGTACACTGGGGACAGAGGTAGAGCCCCTCCTCAGGCCTGCCCTGCTCCAGCCCTGCCTTACTAGCTGTTGATGGTCACCCCCAGCGCCATCCTGAGGTTCCTGATATGAGTGGTAGCATCGGGCAGAATGGGAAGAGTCACGGCTCTGCACTCACAAGTGCATGGCTCCCACTGAAGTTCTTCCTACCCTTAACCTCATTTGCCAGCGTTTGCAAAGCAAGGCTGGGATGCTCGCTGCCCACCCATTCCTCAGGGCCTCTCCCACTCACAACAGCCAGCTGAGATGCTCTCATCCGCGCCGTCAGCACAGTCCTTGTCGCCGTCACACAGCCAGCGCTCAGGGACACACACATGGGTGCCAGGGCAGGAGAAGGAGGAGGGGCCGCACGTCTTGCCTTCTACATGAGGAGCAAGGAGACACAGAGAGACTCAGGAGGGGACAGGGCAGAGCAGGCAGCTGTGATAACATGGCCCACTGGTATGTGGACTCTTCCTTAGAGGGTAAGGACAAACATCTCTCCTTGAGGCACTGCCCTGAACCTAATTCAGGCCGCTCCTTACCACAGTGAGCCGCCTCATCTGAGCCGTCCCCGCAGTCATCACTCCCATCACACAGCCACTGCTTGGAGATACAGCGGTGGTTCTGGCACTCGAACTGGGCCTCCGAGCAGAACTTGTCTGGAATAGACAGGGAACGTAATGAGCAGACAGGGAAAGACAGGGCAGGCGCCTGCGGCATCCCTTTGACACAGGCTCATCACAAGCTGAAGAAGTGGCTCTATCCTGAGAGGGTGAGGCACAGTGAAACCCAGGCTTCTCTCCAAGAAGGGCACTTTCCACAAGAGCTGTGAGTTGGAAGCTGGGTAGGCTCTTCACACATGGCAGGGGGGCCCTGGGCGCTAGGCTACTTGGGCACTCACTGCAATGGGTCTCGTCCTCGCCGTTCTCACAGTCATCCTCCTTGTCACACGTCCAGCTCATGGGGATGCAGCGCCCGCTGGGGCAGGCAAAGTAATTGAGCGGGCACCTGGGGCGCTTCACACCTGGGGGTAGAAGGGATGTGTGAAGACACTGCCAGCCCTGGTCCTCCCGTCCACCAGCAAGCTTCCGCTGGCCAACCTGGACAATCACGCTCATCGCTGTAGTCTCCACAGTCGTTGGCGCCATCGCACACCCAGCTGGGTGCGTAGCAGAGGGATGTCCGCTCACAAGGCTGGAAGAGGACGCCTTTCACACCCAGGCGGAAATAGCTGCTGCAGTCAGTGGCGCCTGGTGGAGGAGGGAGGGTGGGTGGGTGAGGGGTCACACCCAGCTCCCTCTAAGACACACTCTAGGAGCAGCTGCTGGCCCCATGGTACCCTTGTGGTTTCAGATTTGGTGCCTGCTACCCACTGACTCACTACCTCCATGGAGGGAGACAAAGCAAGGCCAGAGAGGATAGAGGCTACTATTCCGGGCCAGGCAGGCTGAGAGGAAATAAGGCAGAACAGCCTGAGGCAGGAGGGACAGGAGACAGAGATAGGCTAAGGAAAGCAGGCATGGGCCAGCTGTCAGTCATGGGCAGGCTGTCACTCACTGCAATTCATCTCATCCGAGGCATCTTCACAATCCACAAACTGGTTGCAGCGACTGGAGTTCCCGATGCAGGCCCCATCCCGGCAGCGGAACTCACCCACGCCGCAGGCGGTCTCTAGAACAGGGCCCACCAGTACTGTCAGGCAAGGGTCCCTTTGCAGGACCACAAAGGCCCAGGACAGAGCTCTAGCCTGTCCTCAGAATGCCTGGGGACAAACGCTCAGCCAGAGTGAGGACAGGGTAGAGACTGAGACTAAAAACCAGAAGTGAGGCAGGAGGCTGGGAGCAGCAATCTACTCACTATTACAAGGAATCTCATCAGAGCCGTCTCCACAGTCGTCCACCCCATTGCACCACAGCATGTTGGATACACAGCGGCCATTGTTGCACTGGCGGAAAGTCTTCTTGCAGCGGCGTGAGTCTGTGAGGGGAGGGTGTGCATGTTCACAACAGCCATAGGAAGGGGCTGTGTCCCTCCCATGACTGTTGAGTCCCCTCCTAGGGTTCCAGCTCTGCTCTTCATGAGCTCAGGCTATGGGTCACATGGCACAGGGGACTGGGCTGGGAGGAGCAGGGGCTGGAGTGGGCTCTTACTGCAGTAGGAGGGCTTCTCATCAGACTTGTCCTTGCAGTGGGAGACGCCATCACAGGTGAGGCTGAAGCTGATGCATTCCCCGTTGGCACATTCAAACTCATCTTGGGCCCGACAAGAGGAGTTCACAGCTAGGGAGGGAGAGAGGTTTGGTGAGTTGCAGCCCGGCCTGAGTCCAGCCTTGTAGCCTTCTGGAAGAAGGGTCTCTTGTACTGACACCCCATAGCAGCCCCTGTCCCAGCTCTAACTTCCTCACCCCGGCAGGTGAAGTCCTCCTGGAGGATCCGGCCCCCTCGACAGGAACAGTTGACATGGCCTTGGTGGGTGAGCAGACACAGATCCTGGCAGCCTCCATTGTTGATACGGCAAGGGGAAAGTTCACCTGAGCAGAGACGGGAGGGGGGACCACAAGCTGAAGAGTGTCCCCTGGTCTGTACACTCTCAAGATGCCCACCTAACATTCCAGTGCTCTGCACAACCCCAGCAGCCATGGGGGTTCACAGCAGTGGGGAAGACCTGGCATGGGGTGCTGAGGTGGTAAGGCATGTGGGTACGGAGGGCTTTGAGATGAATCTTGGAGGAGATTCTAGGTCAAGTTGTTTTGACAGATATGTGTACTGGTAAGCCAACAGTGTGCACAAGGAGAAGGCAGGAGGTTT
>JADRCH010000151.1:5408401-5470658 GCA_019843965.1 Rhynchomys soricoides
TTAGGGCTTTTGGAGTTTCTGGGGGCCAAAGGTATTTATTTGAACAGAAGAAGTCCTGGGAGAGACAAGACTGTCATGTACATGTGTGTGCAGGCCCAGAGATCAGGAGAGCAAGGCAGGTAGCAGGTCCCACTCACAGCTGTTGGTGTCATTGGCCACGGCGATGATGCCCATGGGCTGCTGGGGGATGTCCACTCGCAGCAGCTTCATGTCACTGCCCACATACTTGTTGGCCCGCTGCACAGCCCGCCGCACCCAGTCAGTCCAGAAAATGTGCTCTCCGTATACTGCCAACCCAAAGGGGTGGACGGGCTCTGACTTCAGGATCACCTGTTGAGACAGGAGCATCAGTGTCTCCATGATCAAGCCCCTCATCAGTCTTAACAGCACAGTGAAGGGAGGCAAGGAGGACCTGGAAGGTCACAGAACATCTGGGAAGGATTTGGGTGCATCTTGCCTTCTCCCTTGTCTAAGTGATGTCAGAACCACTCAGGGCAAAGGCTACCCACAGTTAAGAACTTGGCTGGGACCTCTCCCTATGGCCTGGGTCTGGTGCTCTGTCCTGACTTGGTTTCCCCACATCCCCCCACCCCCCTCACACTCACATAGCGGTGAGACCCATCGTACTCGCAGCGCTCAATCTTGTCCAAGGTGGCGTCTGAGAAGTACAGCTTCTCCGCCCGGTGGTCGATGGCCAACCCGTTGGGGGTGCGGATGTCCTTCTCAATGAGGGTCAGGACGTTGGCTCCAGATAGGGCTGCCCGCATGATGCTCGGGTGAAGCTCGTTCCAGTTGGTCCAGAACATCAGGCTGATGGAAACAGGCAAATGGATCAGGAACCTAAGGGTCAGCCTCGGAGGACACAGGTCGACCCAACCTCAGAGTTAATTAGAACCCAGGATGAGCATCACAACCTGAGAGCCACAAAAGCCAACATAGCCTCAGTGCCTGAGAATAGCTCAGCCAGGGCGCTTACTTACTACACTACATGGTTAGGTCTGACTCACTGTGTGTGCCCACAGGCACGCACTGCAGTATGGGAAAGAACTATCTGTATTTGCTAAGACTGGGGGCTGTGTGGCCGAGCAATTCAGCTCTGAGCCCCCAGTCCTGGCTCCACCACTTTTCAGCAAGGTAGGCTGGGGGGGAAACGTAGTAGATTGCCTACTTTAGGCAGCTTGCCTGACCACTCTGCCTTAGTTTTCTCTTATTTAGTGAGGGATAATATTGCCGCAGAGGTTGTAAAAATTAAGTAGTGTGCATTCATTCATCTCAAGGAGAGTTTTCCATGAATTTATTGCTAACTCCTTCCTCGGTAACCGAAGCTGACTCTTAAACGACCCAGGAAACTCTTGCTAAGTATTGTCTATTTCCTTGGGCACACATGGATTGTATCCTTAAAAATAGTTTTCTCAGGCTGGAGAGCTGGCCCAGAGGTTAAGAGCACTGGCTGCTCTTCCAAAGGTCCTGAGTTCAATTCCCAGCAACCACATGGTAGCTCATGAGATCTGGTGCCCTCTTCTGGCCTATAGGCATACATGCAGGCAGTACGCTATACACATAATAAATCAATCTTCAATTTTTTTTTTTCCCTCCACAACGTAAGGACTTGTGAACTTAAGGCCAAGCCATGCCCCGCTGTTTGTGGGGTGGTGGTAAGGGCCTGGGTGGGGTGGGGAGATCAAGCACAGCACAGCGGCAGCAGGGTCGTCCTCAGACAGCTTGATTCATTCACTTGACCTGGGGTGGTGAGCTCTTTGCACACCTTCCTTTGAGACCCACCAAAGAAAAGAGAAACCATTTCAGAATAGACCTGGTCACCCGTGCCTCAGCCTCTCCCTTCTCTGACCTAACTGATGAACTTGTAACTTGTCTGTTTACCCTTCTCTCTCTTCTCTCTCCAGGATCTCCAGCCTGGGCTGGCTTTGATGTTCTTTACCTTCTGATCCTCCTGCCTCCACCTTCCGAGGGCTGGGATTATAGAAATGTGCTACCATACACGTGCCAGGCAAACAGTCTGCCAACTAAACTACATTCCAGTCCTCTTCCAACTCAACCACAGTATAACTCTTGCCTCTCCCTTAGAGGCTCTGTAGACCAGCCAAGCCTTGAACACCCAGCTAGAGAGAGAACTCTTTATGGATGAAGGTGGTAACCCATTCAGTCCATCCTGGGCAGCAGCTGTAGCATGCTTTCTTTCTCTTTCCCTTCCTCTCTCCATTCCTCAGATAGGGCCTGATGTATCCCAGGCTACCCTTCAACTAGATACATAGCTGAAAGACCTCAACTCCCACTGTTTCTACGTCCACCTCCCCATTGCTAAGATCACAGGCATGAACCACCTTGCCCTGCCTGAGTGTTATTTCCTGACTTGTGCAGTCTGGCTTTACAATGATTTCCATACTCTCGGGTCCAGCCCAGACCACACTCACGGTGGAGCACCGAATTGGCTTACATGGGATGCACTGTGGGTTAAGACTTTGGCAAAGCTGCTTTGTGGGATGGTGTGATGGGGGAGGGGAGGCTTCACTGGGGTAGGGAGTCAGCAGCTAAAAACACAGTGGATTTTCTACCTGTCCAACTATCTGCTTTCCAAGGCCACTAATGCTCCAGGTCTCTATCTGATACACTGGCTCCTTCCAGCCCCTACAAGACAATCTCACCCCTTTTCTTTGGGTGCCCTCCAGTCACCCCTCAGCCTGCCCTGAGCTGCCTCCCTGAGGACATGCTCCCAGACTTCCACAGGGCAGGTCTTTGGCAGTCATGAAATCTTCCACTTCCAGCATGTCTTGCCAACCAGTCCATTCTCTGTGTACTTGGGTTTTTCAGAAGCCACTGGCTCTGGGCTCTAGAGAGAGTACTTTCCTGGGCTCAGACAGAAGGAACTTGGTTGGAAATGAGGATGCTTCTTTTAGAATGGCAGAAAAATAGCGTGACAGCCCATCCCCAGAGGCTCTAGGCCAAGGAAGGATGGGCCCTGGGACCAGCCCAGACAAGTGAGATCACCAAGGCTGTGGAGTTGCTTCTGGGTTTGTTTGTTCCTTATAGTAAAGTTGTTCAAAACCACTCTGATTCCAACTGAACTGGGGAGGGCAGTTTGCTCAGACGTGAGCCAAGACTGCTATGCAGAGGGTGTGGCTCACTAGTACCCTGCACGTGGAAATGAAGAAAGACAGGGTAGGCTAGGCAGGAGACAGGTGGACCAGCCTCCCTGCCTGCTCAGGCCAGCCATGCCCAGTACGGTGGACAGTCCCATTGCTGTCCTATTTTGACCTCTTCTTGCTTTTCCCACTTTGGGGCCTTGCGCCCACAACTGCCTTTGCAATGCCCCTTGGTCGCTGCCCTCTGCTCAGCAAGGAGTTTGAACAAGCCCAGCCCAGAGCTTCCACGTGCCCAGAGTCCCACAGACTTATCCTGCATGATGAATACCAGTCACAAAGCCAGAAGCATCTCCCATAGCCCTCAACCTTCCCTTTGGTGCTGATGCTTGTATTAAGCAGAGCTCAGAGAGATGATGCATCTCACAGAGGCCATATAGCAAGAAATGGCGGACCCCGCCTTTCCCATTCCTGCTCCCCTCTGCCATGCTCCTCCCCCCCGTGGGCCCAGCAGCTCACTTTTGGCACTCATCCAGTACAAATGCCCTTGGGTGGTCATCTCCAGACATGGTGATGACTGTCTCCCTCTCAAAGGCCCCTGGGCGAGTCTGGTCCACAGTGTGGCGGGTAATGGTGGATGTCGTGTAGCTTGTCCAGTACAGTGTGTCCCAGCCACGGTGATAAGCCAGGCCTTCCACAGAGCCCACATCTGTGAAGAGACAGGAACAGCTGTGGGTTGAGAGGGGCCAAAGAGCAGAAGCAGAAGGGCAGCCTGGTAGATGCTAAGGAGGTGACTGGCTCCACTGAGAATTGTGGGAACTGGAGTTCTCAGAGGGCTCCTTGGTCTGACTTGCCAGGGCACCAGCTCCTTGTCACACTATCTGCACCATGACCCATGGCACCTTTCTTCCTTGACCCCCCTCCCCCATCCTGGCCTATGTGTGGTTCAGGAGTGGAATTCTGTTTATTCATGCGTGGGGAGATTCCTGTTAACTGAATTGCACTGGGGCCAGACTGGAAAGCTTCCTCCTTACAAAGACCTTGAGTTGGAATGTTTTATAAAGCACAGGTAAGGTCGGGCTAAAGAACACAGGCTAAGGAGACAGAGCTGAACAGTGCTGCATGCAAGAACCAGGGGAGGCTCTGTGGCTTCCTGGTGCGTGTCTATGTGACCGCCAAAAGGCTGAGTACACTGTAGGACAGACAGCTTGGAGGGAGGGGCTGGTTGCCAGTGTCTCCTGATGGAGCTGAGATTAAGAGTATCCAGTTTAGCTGCTGGGGATAGACCCAAGGTCCTGTCCATGCTAAGCACATACTCCACCAGTGAGCTCCACTAGCCCTTGGATGCTCCATTTTTAGACACAGCCAGGACATTGTGGAGAAAATGTCCCAGGAGCCAGAAGGACAGGTCTGTTCTTTTCTATGCTGTACCTAGTCAGTACCTGGCTGGTCTGCATGGACCTGCAGGATGAAGAGACGAACAAAGGAGGTCTGGGAATGAACCTCGGGTAGCACACTGCTCGCCTAGCATGCACCAAGCTCCTGATTCAGGACCTACCACCACATAAAAAAGGGTATGGTGGCGGTGCACACCTATAACCCCAGACGACCCCAGCATTGTACAGGGTAAGGTGCAGGCAGGAGGATCAGAAGTTCAAATCAAGGTCACGTGTGGCTACAAAGAAAGTTTTTAAATGGGGGAGGAGGAGGGGAGCAAAGGAGGAGGAGAAAACCCAAACTGGTTAAAGGTAGCGCTGAGACTATCTCTCTTTCTGGCGACAGCTCTGCAGCTTTCGCTGCTCTGGCAGGGCCACTGGCTACCCAGGCTCTGCTTTCATGTGCACGCCTCTGAGACCATGACTCCTGAGGTCAGGGTAAGAGGTCGCCGGAGCTGCTGACTCCCACGAGGGGAGAGCTGCACCTGGGCCCATGTCTGCTGCCTGTGCTGTTTATCTTGGGGCAGGATGAAACCAGTGCGAAAGAAGGGGTCTCCTCCTGGCTCCACATAAAGACAAGCGTGCAGGTTACAACAGCAGTGGATCTGGCCAGCCCTGTAGGACAGTGGTTCTCACCCTTCCTGATGCTGTGGCCCTCTGATACAGTTAGTTCCTTGTGTTGTGGTGATCCCAATTGTAATTCTTTTCATTGCTACTTCATAACTATAATTTTGCTACTGTTATGAATTGTAATATAAATCTCTTGATATGCAGGATATCTGACATGGGACCCACAGGTTGAGAACCCTGCCTTGGGGCCAGACAGCATGTGGGTTTGGTTGGTGCCTATGCGTCCACACTGACCTCACACACCCTCACACACCCTCACCCCACACTGCTTATTGGGAAGACTCGGGCTTGGCTCACTTTCCACAATGGTGGTCCTCCCCGAGCCATCATCATTGATCTGCTGGATGTTCCCAAAGTGGATGTCACTGAAGAAGATGCGGTTAGGGGTGCCCGGGGAGGTGCCCGCTCGGTAGTCAAATGCCAGGGCAATGACATTTTTCATGTGCTCAGGGTCTTCAAAGGGCTGCACCGGTGCATTGAGGTTCCGCTCATCCGACAAGTGGATGCTCTTGAGGATGGTTCGCTCTGAGTAGAGCAGGTAGCCAGCATACTCTCGGCACGAGGCCCCGTCTTCTGCCAGCATCCCATGGGCACAGGCACAGGCTCTCTGTCCACCACCCCGATACAAGCAGAGTTGCTGGCACCCACCGTTGGCTACTGCACACACATTGGTACCTGGGGGCAGAGAGCATCAAAAAATAGTACAGTGTAGAGCATAAAGAAAGGCTCGTTGGTGCCTCTGTCCTCAGGTCAGTAGGAAATTTCAGCTGAGTCCTGCTCAGCCATGGCATCTAATATCTAGATCTAGCCTGCTTCTCAGTCCTACCTCCCTGCCCCCAGCTCTTGTGAGTCACTGGAATGTGCCCTGAAGGCTCTGACTTCCTGCCTGGTCCCTCTTCCTCCAAGAATCGGTTGTCCTTGTTCACCTTTCTGCCCTGGCCCAGAGCCCAGTCTTACCCTTCTGTCTGTCCCTGTTGAAGACCTTGATGTCTTTAAGCTGCACACCAATGCCTGTTCTCAGAGGCACAGAGTCTGTGGCATTGTCTTTGCATCCACGCTTGATGGAGCCATTGGCATGAGTTCTGGAGAAGGGAAAGTCATGAGTAGGATGCCACCAGAAGCCAGAAAGGAGAAACCCAAGGGAGAAGCTGGAGCTAGCCCTCACCTGTCACTCCAGTAGATGAAATCTTCAAACACAGACACCGAGAACATGTCCATGTTGTTGCTGGACAGGACTACCTCACGGTTCTCACCCGTCTCCAGATCGATGCGTTCGATCTTGTCCATCCGGGCATCACACCAGTAGAGCTTGCCGCCCTGCAAGCAGAAGTACCTGGCTCACCTTGGGGCTAACTCCTGCATCCCAGGCAGTAGGGATCTGGTCCACATGTAACCACACTTACTGTGTGGACCTGTATAGTAACACACCCTCACTCCATACTTTTAATTAGTTTATTATTATTGCTATCATTTGCAGCATTGGAGACTAAACCTAGGACCAAGTATGTTAGGCAAACACCAAGTCAGTGCCTTATCTATGTATCTATGTATGTATGTATCTATCTATGTATCTATTTATGTATTTATCTATGTATCTATCACCTATCTATCATCTATTTATGTAACTATGTATCTATCATCTGTCATGTATCTATCATCTATCAATCATCTATGTAACTAAGTATCTACGTATGTACTATCATTTTTCCATCTATCTATCTATCTATCTATCTATCCATCTATCTATCTAAAGTTTTTGAGATAAGTTCTTACTGGATAGTCCAAGCTGGCTTCAAACTTGAAGTGATCCTCCTGTCTCAGCCTCTTGAGTGTTAAGCATAGGCTACCACACCCAGCTTTCTCATACTCTACTTCTGCATGACCACTCTCCATTGTCCTAGGGCAGATTACTATTCTAGGTGATGAATGGGTTAGAAGACGCCACCACCCTCCCTGGTCCATGTCTAACCGGGATTGGTTAACCACAGAGGAGCTGAGAGGCGCAGAGGTAGGGTCATCTCCTCCATCAGCCCCAGGGGGTATCCATACCTGATAGTCTACTGAGATACCATTGGGCCAGCTGATGCTAACATTAACCAGCACCACTCTCTCTGTGCCATCAAGTCGAGACCGCTCAATACGTGGGTAATGACCCCACTCAGTCCAGAACAAGTACCTGTGGATAGGGATGGATGTGGGGGTGAGAGCCCATCCCATGCAGAAGTTGGGCCTTGTCAGAATATATTGTGGTCAAGGGATCTAAGCCAGCTTGCCTAGCTCCTTACCCCTTCTCTGGGTGGACAGTGATGGCCCGAGGCTTGTCTAGACCCTGGGAAATGACCACATAACGGAAAGAGCCATTGAGCCGGGCAACCTCGATGACATCAAAGCCCTGGTCTGTCCAGTAGATGTTGCCTGAGGAGGAGTCGGTGGGGTTCAGGGAGATTGGTAGGGAGCCTAGTATTTAGTCCCCTTCCATACAAGTTTTTCCTGTAGCTCCCATTGGCTCCTGTCCATACCTTCACAGACCTTATGTCCCCATGGCCTGTGCCTTTCCTCTAAAGCCTATTTTCTTCTACCATTCACCTGCGATCCAGTCCACTGCGATGCCCTCCACACGGCCAATGCCATTGGTCACCACATCCTCTCGCCATGTCTGGTCACGCTTGGCCCTGCTGATGGTGCTTAGGCCCATATCCACCCAATAAATAGTGTCATTTTCTGGAAGCAGAAGGGCAGACATGAGAGTACCCCAATGCAGAGGCAAAGCAAGGGGGTCAAACCACGCAGAGGGCCAGGACAACACTGAGTGGGGCTGGAGGTGCCAGGTGCTTTCTTAAAGTGAGGCAGAAGCAGGAAAGAGTGAGGTAGCTGCTACTGTCAGTATAGGCAGCTCTTCTAGGACTTTAAGGTGCCACCCCCTAAGCTACTAGGGCATGTTGACTAATCCCCAGGTCAATAGCTCACCAGCATGGAAATCGATTCCAACAGCCAGTGAAGTTCCCGACACTGGGACCAGGGCATCCGACTTGTCGTTGGGATCCAGTGGGATCCCCCGAATTCCCTCATGTACAGAGTACAAGAGAAAAGAACCCACACCTGCAACACAAGGATATTTCAGGCATGAGCCTTGCTGACGAAGCTAGGTTCCTGTCACTCTCAGACTGCTTTTCTAGGCTTCTTCTTTGACAGTTTCTTCTAGCCATCTCCTGCACCTCTAAATGTTCACACTATGTTTGAGGCCTGGAGCTTGGACAGGAGATGATAGTACCTTACTGGGTAGGGAGGGCCTCTGAGCGCCCCAGCTCCTGGGGACTGCCTGCAGAACCACTATTCACCACTAGAGGGCAGAAAGAGACTTACATTTCTTTCTCAGCACCCTTCCTTCCAAGACCCTCAGGGGAGGTCCCAGCAAGACAACCAGAGAGGCAAGACTCCAAAATCTAGATTCCCAGTGTGGCACTCGATCTGACCTTAAGTGTCTCATTGTCCTGCCTTGCTCTATTCCAACACAAAGTTCCCAGCACCTTGCCTGCCCCTGGGTCAGTCTTGTTCTCAGCTTTCCTGTTTCTGAGAGGTCACTGCTCTCTATGTATCCCAGGATCCTCCTGGACTCCCATCCCTTTGATACAATGTGTGCACAAGTGAATCCCCCCATTAAGCCTTGGTTACTTAAACTCTGTGAAAGAAGAAGAAAAACACAGTCAAGTGCATTTGGGGAACCCCAGACACTAAAAGTCTCCCGAAATATGCTCAGTATACTTGGGGTTCTGAGCAAAAAAAAAAAAAAAAAAAAAAGTCATGTTTGCATGGTGCTCAGCCCAGGGTTCCTTTCTGTAACACCCGCCCACATCAAAGCAGGTTTCTGGCAGAGCACCTTGGGGGGAAAGTGCTGTCCAAGGGCAAACTTGTAAACCAGCAAGTTCTTGTGAAGTGTCTTGTCTCATCCCTTCCCTACCAGCCAGCTGGGTAGCCCAGCCTAGAGCCTGCCTCCTCACACGCACGCACACACACACGCTCCTAATGCCCTCCTAACTGGTCTAACCGCCTTGGTTTCTCCCTCCCCCACTCTGTAAGTTTTCTACCCCCAGGTTAATCTCCAAACACCACTTTCCAGGCACTCCTGGCTGAGAACCCACAGGACCCCACCCTAGCTCACAGCCGTATCACAGTCTTCCCACACTGCCCTCGGCAGGGCTCAGGGGTCCAGGACTTGACTGCTCAGCTACAGTTCTTGCCTCTTACTTAGTAGGAGTGTCTGTGCCCACGGCACGCATATGTAGCTGGGATTTAAGTCAGGGCTCAGGGCATGTTAAGTATTACATTCTACCTACTCTGTAACCCAGGGCACAGCACAGGGAACATCTCTTCTGCCAAGCTGGTCTGCCTCTGACAGCCAGTGTCTATTTCACCAAAACCTGCTAGATAAGCATCAAGCCCAGAAGCCTCCTGGAAACGCACATTGCACTCTGTCTTTCTCAAACGCACATTGTAGCAACAGGGCAGAAGGGGGTCAAGGTTGGGCAGAGAGGAAATGCCGGGAACTGACCCTCACAGGCCTGCTGTCCGCTCCGGAGGCTGTAACCAGCTGTACACATACAGGAGCGAGTTGTCTCTGATGTTGGCAGGCAGAGCTGGGAGCAGTCCCCGTTGTTGACACTGCATGGGTTGGTGCCCTCATGCTCTGGGGGAGGACACGGGAGTGGACAGAATGGGTGAGATGGCCTTCGTGGGGACAGACTCGGGCTGCTCAGAGAGGACAATCACGGGATTCACCTTGGACCTGGTCCCACCCAACCCAACTCTCAGGCCTTATGTCTTAGATCCCTGGACCTTCTGGCCAGGCTGAGTCTACGTCACATGAGTGGATATAAGGTAAAATGAAGGGTCCTGGGGGTGAGAAGGGGAGCTCAGTCCTCCCTCTGTCCCCTCACCCCACTGTTCTAGAGGCTGCTCATGGTCACGGCTCTGCAGCCTCCCTGCCACCCCCATCCCTGCCACGGCAGACCCCCTGTGCACCACACCCCATGCCCACTGCACACCTAGCTGGATGCTCTCGTCATACACCTTCATGTGCATAACCAATGTTGTGCTGTTCCTGAGCACCACGGACCCGGAGCCATCGGCCTTGTTGCATGTACCCATCTTCTCTGACACCTGATCTGCCCACCACAGCTTGTCCCCTGGGGCAACAGGAGGGAATAAGACCCTTGGGAAGGCCCCCTCCTCCACCCTCTTCCAGGGTGGAAAGTGGCCCACAGGATATCCCCCACCACCCACCCATTCAGCCATGCCTAGCCTGTTCTACTTCCATCCCTCCTCCCACCCGAGCCCTCACCCATGATGGCCAGGGCAGTGGCCTTGCCCAGTTGGCTCCGCATGGTGTCAATGACCTCCAGTTCACTCCCATCCAGATTGCAGCGGTTGATCGTGTGGTTTCCAGAGCTGATCCAGTAGAGTTTGCTCTCAGGGAAGTCAATGGCCAACCCTGGAAGAGGAGTGGGTGTCAGTCATGGAGCCACGGCCCCTATGGTTCTCGGACAAGGTGTGGTGAGAGTAGGTAGCAAGCTGGGAGCTGGAAGAGAGACTAGGAACATCTCCTAACTGGGGAGCTAGAGGCCTGCAGGAGCAAGCAGAGCAAGTGCATACCCACAGGGCCCTTCTGGCCACTGAAGAGCAGAGTGCGGTTGCTTCCATCCATGTTGGCCATGCTGATATTGTCCCCATCGGTCCAGTAGAGCTTGCTGGGAAAAGAATCAAGAAGAGGGTAAGGGTCCTCCTCTTCCCTCCTCACACAGGTATGCCCCAGCCCTGGGCTGTAGACTGACCCACGGAGCGGGTGGACAACCAGGCCGTGGGGCTGCTCCAGGCCCTGCACCACCGCATTCTTGAAGGAGCCGTCTAGTCGGGCCACATTAATCTGCTTCTTGTTGGTGTCATAACTTGTCCAGAACAGATTTCGGGACACCCAGTCCACGGCCAGCCCATGGGCATTTGGCAAGTCTGGGGGCACAAATAGGGAGATGGTGGTTGGTATTTGCAGGGTATAGGCTGAGGAGGGTGTGCTACCTGGGGAACAACGGTCGACAAACAGGCTAGAGATGAGGTTTGGAGAGAGAGCATCAGGACCACAGGGGACGTGATTGGTGTGAGCCTTGGGGTGGAGGACAGGGCCAGAACCTGCTGAGACAACGGTCTCCACGCCGGTGCCATTGATGAAGGCTCGTTTGATGGCTTGGGTTCGTACGTCGGACCAGTAAACTCGCTGCTCTCGGGCATCGTAGTCCAGCACCGTGACGTTGTCGATGTCGGGCACCGTGAAGGAGATGATGTAATTGTAGTAAGGGGCGTCTAGGTCCACGCCCCGGATCTCCATCTGACGTGCGTATAGCAGGAATTTCTTAAACTCTGTGGGGACGCAGGCAAGTCACTGAAGGCAGTCCCTTGCCTTCAGGTTTCCTGCCTACCTGGGACTGGCCCCTCCCGAGTCCTCCTGTGTGCTGTTGGCCTTTGGCTGACAGAGCCCTCAACCTTCCTAACACTGTGACCCTTCCTCATGTTGTAACCCCCAACCATAAAATTATTTTTGTTGCTACTTCATAACTGCAGTTTTGCCATGGTTATGAATGGTGAAATATCTGATATGTAACCCCTGTGAAAGGGTCATTTGACCCCCCAAAGGGGTCGAGACCCACAGGTTGAGAACTGTGAAGAGACTGTGTCAGGTCCTGGCAGTTGTGGCTCCTTCCTCCAGCGCTAGCTAGTTTTCAGAGGACCCTCCTTCCAGTCATTCCTTTGCTTAACAGCAGGGACCTCCGACCTCTCCTTCAGCCTAAGTTTACCCGTCGCTGTTAGGGGAGGTGGCTTCCTACCGTAGCAGGTGGTGTTGTCTTTGTGAAGCTTCATGAGATGGGGACAAGCGCAGGAGACCGTCCGGTTGTAGTTGATGAGACACAGGTGGGAACAGGGGCCCCGACCCCCGTTGGCCTCACACGGGTTTGGAGCTGGCCCGGAGAGAAGCATGAGCATCATGTGACTTTTGATTCCTCCCCGGCCCTTCTCACCTGGATCTCACCTCAACTCTCATCCCCCGACCCCTGTTGTCCCTGCACCCTCCCTCCTCCCATCCAAGGGCTGGTGGTTCCTCTTCAGCTGCCTGAAAGGCGCAGGCCCCTTACCCATAGGCTGTCGAGAAGGGTGATACACCTGCAGGTCGAAGGGCTGGGTGTTGGTCCTCTGTACCACGGTGACATTGTGGCCAGTCCACTTGTTAGCCTTAGCCAGTGTATTTGTTCGCCAGTCAGTCCAGTACACCTCCCCACCATACAGTGTCACGGCAAATGGGTGTGACAGGAACTCATGTCCCCGAAGCACCTCCATGTGGCCAGAGCCATCATACCGGGCTGAGTAGATGGCATCTGACCTGAGGGTGTAATGGAGGGACAGTGGGGGTCTGAGCAAGGTACCCTGCCCAGGTGCCCACCTTCTCTGACTCTAGCAACTCAATACACAAGGGAACTCCTCTTCCCAAGCCCTACCCGGGACTAAAGAGAGACCACAAGGCTGCACGGGTTGGGGCTGGGGGTAATCCAATAGGTCAGGATCCTAGCCTTATGTCCCCCAAGGGAATCTTCTAAATTTCCTTCCCAGGGTGACAGGTGGCATTCAGAGCCCTGAGGTGAGCTAGGAAAAAGCAACTTCTCTTTGTTCTGGGCAGGCAGAGCCCTCAGCAGAGGACACAGGGTGTGACGAGAGCGGAGGATGGATGGATGACTGCAGGTTACAACCCTGCTCCTTCTTGTCAGTCCTCCCCACCTCGCCTCATCCTCCTCTTTGCTTCATTTTTGTTCACGATGGTCCCGCCCCTCCCTTGCCCGGGTGCTGCTGACCTGGCATCAATCCAGAGGATGCGCTTCTCCAGGTAGTCCACGGTGAGCCCATTGGGCCAGCCCCCAGAGCCTGTCTCTCGGTGGATGGTTCGGCGCCCAGCCCCACTCATGGATGCTGCCTCAATTCGTGGCAGGCTGGCATCCCAGTCTGTCCAAAACAGAATCCTAGGGAGGGAATGAAGAGGGCCAAAGTTGGGGTGGTCGTACCACAGCTAAATACGCCGAGGGAGTCAATAGTACCGAGAAGACAGGTGTCCCTGGACAGGCTGAACGTAGGGTTACAGAGGGGCAGGCAGAGTCCTCACCCATCCCTAGGGTCCAGTGCGATCGCCCTTGGGTGCTCAATGTCACCAGCCAGCAGAGTGGTTCGAAGGGTTCCATCCAGCTTGGCCACTTCGATCTGGTCCAGGTTGCTCTCTACCCAGTAGATGTTGCCTGCAATCCAGTCTACAGCCAGGCCCTCTGGTGTGGCCAAGCCATACTGAATCACCACCTCAAAGCTGGTCAAGGCTAGGAAGAGAAGGTTGCAGATGGTTAGAGACTCCTGGGCCAGGGCTTGGTGGAGGCATGGATCTCAGGATCCCTCAATGATCCACCTTCACCCTGACACTTCTGCCCAGACTGCTGAAGGGCCCGGCTCCCGTTCTCTCCCAGGGCTCTTTCCCACTGGGAGGTGGGTGGGAAAGGGGCTCTTGGAGGAAGGGCTGAGGGCAGCCACTTTATGTGTGTACTGTTCTGAGGGGGTAACCTGAGAAAGGAGGTCAGGGAGGGTGGAAGCTTCTGGGAACATGTTTGGACACACTATAAGGGTGATGGAACATGCTAGAAATTACCCATAGAATGTCCTGAAGACGTTCTATGCTAACATGTCCATGTGTCTTATTATTTTAGAAATTGCCATGTTTAGTTTATTAGTCTCCTGAAGATGGACATTTGCGATGTTTCCAAGTTTCCTTTATAATAAACCGCGTAAGCCTCTCCATTAAAACATGTCTTTTTGGGTTGGAGAGATGGCTCAGTAGTTAAGGGCACTGACTTCTCTTCCAGAGGTCCTGAGTTAAAACCCAGCAACCACATGGTGGTTCACAACCATCTGTAAAGGGATCTGATGCCCTCTTCTGGTGTATCTGAAGATAGCCAGAAGTAACAGTGTACAGTGTACATAAAATAAATAATTCTTCAAAATAAAAAACAAACATGTCTTTTTCCTTTCCTCTGTTCAGGGACCTGCCCTGACACACAATTTAAAACTGTCTGTCTTGATCACTGCTGTGTCCAGTGCGCAGCATACAATAGATGCTCAATACCGAGCCTGCGATGACTTGGGCTACCCTGAGACAGAGGTTGTCTATCCCTACATGGCATTTCCCCTCTAAGCCTGAAATTCCAAGATTGGGGAGCCAGACTTCAGGCCATTCCAAAGAAAGGGTGATCATTTTGTTAATTATCAGGCTAGCAGCAATGCTGACGATAATTACGGGGCATCAGGCTCTGAGACCCACAGCAAAATCTAACCCAATTAACAGGGGGTGGGGGATGGGCAGCCGAAGCCTCAGCTCCGGGGCCACCTGAATCTGGGCCTGTGACCCTGAGTGCCCAAGTGCCATCTGTGTGTAATCCTGGCACCTCTCCCAGGCCCAAAGAGTCACCTCCGTTGTCCAGCAGCTTCCCACGGTAGATCTTGTCCTCTACCACGTCAGTCCAGTAGAGGGCGCTCTGGCTGAGGTGAAAGTCCAGGGCAATGGTGTTGCGCAGGCCAGGCACTAAGACGCTGTAGTCTCCTTTGTGAAGGTCAATGCGCCTGATCTCATGGCGGTTGGAGAAGATGATGAACGGTTTGAAGGGATCTGGAGGAAGGCGTGTGATCAGGTCATCGAAGGGCTTACAGCAGCTGTGCCTCCCTGTCCTGGGATGTACAGCCCGCTGCTGCAGCTTAGGCACGTGACCAGGCCTGCTTGGCTGGCTCACCTAGACTCCAGTGTCTTACCCAGACTGCGGCAGCTCTCCCCGTCGGGCTCCAGGACCCAGCCCTCGTAGCAGGAGCACTTCACACTGAACTTGTTCTGGTCACACTTCTGGCTGCATTTGAGGTGCTTGGCACAGTAGCTCTGGATCTGGCAGGTGTGGTTGTCAGACCCAAGCTCCATGCCCAGAGGACAAGAGCACACGATGCCTTCACCAGGGGCCACCGAGCAGTTGTGACTACAGCCACCATTATTCAGAGAACATTGGTCTGGGGGGACAGGCAGGGGACAGGATCAAGTTCTGGGAGGAGGCAGGACACGGCCCTGTCCGGCCTTCTAGTTTATTATTCCATTCCGAGCCCTGGAGCCCTAACCACAGCCCTGCTGAGCCTCGGCCTCCCTTCCCAGGTTCTCTCAGGATCAGGACTGGGACACCAGAACCTGACATCTAGATCCATCATCTCCTCTTCATCCCTGTCTGCTCCTGATGCTCTCATGTCGCCTCCTCTTTGGGAGGATCCTTAGGTCAAGGCCCTTTCTTTGATCTCTCCCAACACAGGTGTAACACGGGGCAGGGTGCAGAGGGGAATGCCCTGACCTTTCTGACACGCCCCATGGCAGCAGTTTCTGGGCCAGTCTCAGATGGTCTTATCCTTCACTCTTTCCCAGAAGTCAGATGTCTTGTTTGCTCTGGGACAGTGCGGTTGCTCAGACCTCCCTGACCCTCCTCATGCTGCACATGTTGCCTGTTTCTGGGAACCCAGTTAAATTCCTCTCCTCCAGAAGTCAGCTCAAACCATGCCTCAGCCCTGTGCCTCCCCCTCTGCCCCAGTCTGGCCTCCCTACTCAGTGATCTGACTGAGGGTATCTGGAGTTCTAACTACTCCCTCCCTGCCATGCATGCCTTCAGAGTGGGATAGTCCTGGGCTAGTTGATTTAAGGGCTCTGTGCCTCCTCTTCCTCAGTTGGAGGCAAACAGTGGTTGTCTACCTGGGCCACTTTGTAGAGTAAATGCTACAGAAGTTGTAGCCTCACGCAGGGACAAGGCAAGCCCTAGATCAATGTCTCCTCCCGCCCCAGTCCATTTACTAGCCCTACCCTGGACAAGATGCCCCTCCACAGTGCTGAGCAGCCCCACACCCTGCCAGGGGCTTTACCGCAGAGCTCGCCCTCATCTGAGCCGTCTCTGCAGTCATCCTTGCCGTCACACAGCTTGTCAGGAGGCAGGCAGACAGAGGTGTTGTTGGCACAGGGATGTGAGGGTGGCCTGCAGGCCAGGGCCTCACAGTTCTCCTCGTCTGAGTTATCCTCACAGTCACTGTCACCATCACACACCCACGCCTTGCTGATGCACCGAGCTAAGGGATGAGATGAGAACAGAATGAGGAACCAAACCTGGAGAGCGGAACTCACTGTGCCCTGCCCAGACCCAGTGGGCCTGTCTAAGAGTGACTTCATTGAAGAGCTTTGGAGCCCACTATGAACCTTGAAACCTTTTCTGTCAAATCCACACAGCTAAGAAGGCAGGAACCTGCAGAAGGTGCTGGTTGGTGCTCAGCTCCAGCCAGGGTTTGGATTCCCGAGGTCCTTCATACAGACTCTGGCTCTTTCTTGCCCTCCCCCCCCACATAACACCAAGCCACTGTTACATTCTCAAGATGGCCTCCTCCTACCCATGAGGCACTGCTCTGCCCCCTCTCACCTGAGTCCTTGCAGCCAAACTTGACATTCGGGTCACAAACGTGGGTCACCCCTTCACAGCTCTTCTCGTCACTGGAGTCCATGCAGTCGGTGTCCCCATCGCAGCGCCACCGCAGGGGGATGCACAGGCCATCTAGCCGGCACTGGAACTCATCTGAGTGGCAGCCACCAGGAGGTCTTGTGGCTGGAGGACACGGGTAAGGGGGAGTGCATCAGTGGGGAGAGGCACTCTGGACAGATCTTTCCCAACACCTCTGCCTAGCCTGGATGCTGAGCTGAGTGAGGATGCCCAGGGCATCCTGTAAGCCAGTCGATAGCTAGAAAGCACTAACTCATCGAGAGACTCAGATGTCAGATCTTCAAGGACCCGGGTGACCATCTTGTCTGATGCCCCTCCTCTAAGCTCGTGATGTTGACGGGCTACAAATTCCATCAGGGCAGAACTCAAATGTATCAACCTAACATTTCTCCCTCATTCCCTGCACACCCACTGTGTGCCAGAGATGTTCTAGCGCTGTCTCACATGCCTCAGACACAAAGGCCAAGTCCTTCCTCCTACATAGCTTAGGGTCTAATGGAGGGGGATGGACCTAGGCTATGACTGCGGGCAAGGACACACGTTTAATGCTGCCAGTCTGATGAAATGACACTTCAGACAAGATGGCCTCCGCAGGCCCCTGAGCAGAAATTGTCTCAGTGCGGATGATGTGAATTGAAAGTGAGTCACTAAGATATGTGCAGTTGCACACCCAACAGAGGAACATCCCATGGGAAGCCTCCGAGATGGGTCAGTAGAAGCAGAGTTGGTGGGAAGGGGCAGGAGGCAGAGCATAGTCAGAGGTGGGTGAAGGACCCAGAGGTCTCAGTACCTTTTCTCATTTGCAGATGTAGCCTAAGGGCAGGGTCGGGGCACAAGATCACAGGTCCCTTGGGATCTTCCTGTGTCCCACCTGATACCGTAGGCCAGTGGCATCTTGGAAATGCCCATGTGTGAGCACTTATGGTCAGTAGCTGGGGTGGCATGGTGTGCCCTGCTTGTCATGAAAGGGCATGCCCTTCTCATGTCTGAACTCTCAGCAGCTACCTATGACCTGACTTCCTTCCCCAGGGGGCTGAGGTTCAGCATAAGGTAATTTCCTTCCAGGGTTGTCTTCCAAAGGTACCACCAACGTCACAGCACCATCCAAAGCTCCCCCAGCGCCTCCCAGGTCAAGCCTCTGCCCAACTGCCATTATGCTATTGGAAGCAGCTGCTTCCGGAGTAGCCCCATTCCTTTATCCCTGCATGAGACATCTCCCTCCCGTCTGACCAGCCTCCCTCTACCCCCATAGGAAGCCTCACACTCTTCTATACAAGTACGGTAATCACCGGCAGGCCCACCTTCTCCTCAAGGTCTTGGGCTACGCCAGCTCAGAATCACGGGTTAACTATTAATGGCAACACTGCCCACATACCAGGTCCCATCCCTTGGAGCGTCTTTACCTACTGCCTGCAGGAGGAAGCCCAGATGTAGAGGAAGCCAGGTCTACCTGGCTTGTTGGGCAGGGCCTCATTGTTTCACACCATCTAGGAAGGAATTCTTTCCTAGACTCCCTAGTCCTTTTCAGAGATGGTCCTGAAGACTGAGCTTCCTGTGAGCGTCTTGGCGCTGCCTCTCAGCTGGATGCATAGAATGGTCCATGGCATCCCATACGATGCTAACTCTGAGGCAGGGGCTACTAGTTGGAGGTCCATGGGCCATGTAAGACTTGAAGAAATATTTTTTGACCCGTAGGTAAACTGTCAGTTGTCACGAGCTGAACTACAGTCCCTAAAAAGATGCTGAACCTTGCATACCGTCTTGTTTGGCAATAATGTCTCTGTAGATTGAAATCACTGGGGTAAGGCCTAATTAACAGCACTAATGTGCCTATAAAAAGAAAAATGGAGTCCCAGGGACAGACACAGGGAAGATGCCACATGAAGATGAAGGCAAGGACAGGGTAGAGCGTCCAGAACAAAGGAAGGCCAAAGGTCTCTGAAGACGCAAGGACGTGTTTTCCTTCACAGGCTGGGGAGGAGCCAGCCCTGAATTCTGGACAGTTTGCTTTTCTAATGTATGCACTGTGCTGAGCACACTTCTGTTGTCTAAGTCCCTTGCTCGTGATACAGAAACGTTAACAAACTGATATGCCAGTGTCAGAATACAGGACATTTTACAGAGGAAAAAAAATTGGCATTTCTGACTTTTCTTAAAGCCAGAACCATCTTATTCTGGCTCTCTTTCCTAGCAGTGACGGGGTAGAGCTAAGACACCAGTGTCTGCAGAGAGGACCTGTGCCCTCTGGGAAACTCAGCTTCTCCAAAGAGGCCCCATGATCTGGGCACTGGCAGCCTCCTCTCTGTCCTTGGTACTCTTCCTTTTTGAGGCAGGGTTTTACTCCCTAGGCCAGGCTGATCTACCGTCAGTGATCGATCCTCCTGCCTCAGCCTCTCGGGTAGTGGGATTATCAGTGTGAGCCACCATGCCTGACTCCCTGTCAATTCAACGCCCCCAGACATATCCCTGATAACTGCTATGTCAGTGCTAGTCAAAGAGAAAACTCAAGAGGCCCACCGAGATTAGGTAACTTGCCCAAGGCCACTCAGCTAACAAGCTGCAGACCTGGGGCCAAAACCTAAGGCCACCCAACAGCTGGGCATTCAATCTTAACAGTGTGTGGCAATGATTCGTCAGCAACCTCCCTCTCTCATGGAACTGGAGCCTCCTCAAGGACAAGAGGCGAGCATCAGCAATCTCAGGGTTCCTGGGTGGTGACTACGGTGGGTTGGGTGGCCGGATGGGCTGGACGCTAGTCCACAGTGCTCACCCTGGTTGGTACAGTTCGCATGTGTCTCGTCACTGTAGTCTCCGCAATCGTTGTCCCCGTCACACGTCCAGTGCTCCGGGATGCATCTGCCGCTGTTGCACTTGAACTGGGTACTGGAGCAGGAGTGACTACAGCCGGCTTCGTCGCTGTTGTCCCCACAGTCATTGTCTGGGGGAGGGAAGAAGGGGAGAGCAGAGGACAGGGTCAGCAGAGCAGCCTTTCTGTGACCCCAGCTTGGCCAGCTCTGCCCTCTCATTCCCACCCACAGCCCTCCCCACCCCCACTGAGAAAAATAACAAACAGAAAAGACACAGAAACTGCATAGATTGCAGCATGCACCATGGCCCACAGGGTGGGGGAGGCAGTGGGTGGGCTCCAGGAGGCCCCTCCCTGAGTCTCAGAAAGTTGGGGGTGGGGACATCCCTTGCAGCAGGATACGGGGACAGGACTGCTTACTTTGGGGGCTACGGAGATGTTCCTAATGGTTTGAGAGAGGAGGGGGTGGGGTATAGGTGAGACTGCTGGTTGGAAAGGCCTTCACTCAGCCACACACTGAGCTTGGACATTGCCAGACCCTGGCACCGAGTGCTGGCTCCCAGAGGCTTGCCTGCAGCTGAGGCTAGAGGACTGTTCTGAAGTAGGTATCTAGGTGAACACCCTGCCTCCTAAGCCCTAGGATAACTTCCTTCTACACTCACTGACTGGACTCTCAAAGACCAAGGTTAGCCAGTGCTCTCGGAGTGTAGTGTGTTCCTGCCCACTTTTAACTGGCTTTGATTTTCTTCCCCCAGGTCTCGGCCTCCTCAAGGCCATCTCTGTCACCTCTCTCCTCTGAACACCCTCCTGAGTCCTCTGCTGCTTCTTCCCTGTAATTCCCACTCCTGCCTCTGCCTCTTTTGTCTCTGTGTGTCTGGCAGCTCTGGACCGGGGAGCCTAGGGGACTGGGGAGGCTGAGGCCATCTGGGGCTCTGGGGTGATGGTGCATGTGCCTCTATGCACTGACCGGCAGGCTCAGGACAGGTCTTTTCATCAGAGCCGTCCCCACAATCCTTCTCTGAAACACAGAAACCGCCAGGGCAACCATTGGCACTTGAGACACAGCACAGAGGAGGGTGACATGGTACTGACCCAACCCATCCTCACAGTGAAGCAGGGCTGGAGCCCCTGGGGCAGCACATCACAACACAACAGCACACCAGACAGGACAGAGTCCGAAACAGCACACACAACAACCACTTGCACGTGTGCTTACACACACTGCGGCCCCTGTGGCTCAGGGATGACATCACCTGCTCCGTGGCTGGCCTCCAGGTGTGCTTCCAAGCCTGAGGCCCAGAGCCTGGGGCACACGGTAAAGACCCCAAGAGGCAGAGGATGTAGGGGAAGAGGATGGGTCCTGGGCTCCTTGCTTTGCAGCTCTGCCCTAACTTAACCTTCCTGCTAGAGGGTGGGCAGTTCTGCCCTGCCAAGGCAGGGGTGATACAACCGTAGGGTCTTCCTTCTGCCCACCTTGGTGCTCCATGGTATTTCTGGCTCCTTCCCGTTTCTCCTAGCTAATCCCTTAAGGTTTCAGTGTACTGAAGAGAGCCTCAGCTTGAGTCTAAGATCTTGCCTGCCTCCTCTGGGGCCTGGCTGTGTCTTCTGGCTTTCCTAGGAATTCCAGGAAGAAGAGGGAGGTAAGCTCTTACCGTTGTCACACCGCCAGTTGATGTTAATACATCTGCCATTGTTGCAGGTAAACTGAGTCAGGGGGAAACAGGTGGGGTAGGCTGTCAGAGAGAAAGAGAAAGAACAGTTGAGAAGGGCCCTCAAAGTCACGTTCTCACGTTGAGAAGTAAGTGGTGAAGGGTGCCCTTCCAAGAGCAGGAGCCTTTAGCAGAGCCAGATGGGGGAGGGGGGCTCAGCCGGAAACCGTTCATTCACCCCTGCTAATCCACCCCTGCTAGGTGTCAACACAAGCCCTAAGCCCTCCAAATCAACGCTGTGATGGTGGTGCTATTATCCCCTGCTGCAGACAAAAACAGCATCAAGGCCACAGAGACAACTTACTCAAGGCTACCAGGTACACACGTTCTCCAGCCCCCACCCATGAGCTGCCCCTCCCCTTAGTCGGTCAGACTTTCCTGCCGTGCCCCTCACCGCATGAGGCTGACTCATCAGACCGGTCTCCACAGTCATCATCCAGATCACAGGTCCAAGAGATAGGGATACATCGGCCACTGGCACAGGAGAACTGATTGGGTGGGCAGGTGCGGGCTGGGGGCGGGGCAGGTGCAGATGTTCATCATCCAGCCCCTCTCCTCCCCCATCGCTCTCTGCCCCCTCTGCCCCCTGGTATATTCTTAGATGTTATTCTCTAGTGTCCCGAATCACACTGGTGCCTGACCCATCACCCAAGGGATCTCTGGGATCTTTGGGAAAAAGTTCCATCCGCGTGTTTTCCTCATCTCTATCTAAAGTTGCATCTGTTCCCCTGTCCACCCAGCTCCATTGGTGTGTTGATCCTGGCAGGGAGTGGAAGACCCCCACATCCTGCCCAGGGTCCCTTCCCCTCTACTTTGGGTTCATAGGCCCCTCCGTCTTCCCAGGCCTGGCTCCCCCTACGGTGCCAGACTCCACACCTGAGCACGTGGCGTTGGACTCATCCTCGCTGTTACCACAATCATTATCCCCATCACAGAGCCAACGGTTGGGGATACACCGGTTGTTCTCACATTTGAATCGGTCTGAGGGGCAGGTGTGTTGATCTGGGGAGAGGGAACGAGTCGGGGTCAGTGAGAACGGATTCTCGGTTCACTCCGGAGCGCATCCAGAGTCCAGCTGCCCCGCGCAGGCGCACATCCAGAGTACCGCGTCGGGTGGGGGCGCACATCCAGAGTCCCACTGTCTGGCTGCCCCGGGGTGGCAACGGTGACTTACGGCACAGTGCCGGGGCCTCATCGCTGTTGTCCAGACAGTCGTTGTCTCCATCACACTTCCAGCGCTCCTGGATGCAGCGGTTGTTGGCACAGGCAAACTCGCCCGGCTGGCACTGGGGTGGGGGCACGTAGGATGGATTCGCTGTGGGCACCACAGGAGTGTGAGGGGGAAGGTCAGACCCAGGCCACGGGGCAGGCACTAAAACCCCTGAACAACTCTTCTGATTTACTGTTTTCTGATACGCTACAGAGTAATTTCCCCCTAGTACATAATTCTCCATGAGCAGATTATTTGGTTCAATGTGGTAACTCTCAGGCATCACAGTCTACCCAGCCGGCAATGTCTGTATCTCCCTGCGGTATGCGAGCAAAATAGTTCTCAGGAGAGCCCGGGATGCGCTTGGTCCACTGCTGACTCTGAACGGCCCCTAGGTGTCATCTCAGGAGCCCCCAAGATCCTGTGCTGGACTTTCTCTTTTACAAAACCATCGACTCCATCTAGGGAGTGAAGACGGCCCCCAGATCTCTGCCTGCTCCACTCGTCCCATCCCCAGCGGAGATACCTCCTCATCACTGTCTGCCTTAGCATCTAAGCAGACTTTCATCTATGCCGCTGGCCACCTGGAGCCCAAACTGTGGTGTCAGTCACCCTGAGCTGTGCATTCCCTTTCCTTTTCCCACCCAATTTCTAAAACCTCTGCAGGGTCCCACGGGTGGCCAATGTTTTCTCCTCTACTCCGTGGACCACTGGGCCTCGAAGTTGGTATATGTGCTCCTTGCTTTGTACAGCCGCTTCTTGGCTGTTCTTCCCCTTTCTAGAAACCAGTGCTGACCTTCTAAGGATGCTCCTGGTCCACTGTCACCTTCTCTACAACCATTCCTTCCAGTTCTTCTATTATGTATTTATTTTTTATTTATATGAGTATGCTGTCTCTGTCCTCAGACACGCCAGAAGAGGGCATCTGATCCCATTACAGATGGTTGTGAGCCACCATGTGGTTGCTGGGAATTGAACTCAAGACCTCTGGAAGAGCAGTCAGTGCTCTTAACCGCTGAGCCATCTCTTCAGCCCTGCCTCTATTCTTAATGATGTCAGTGTCCTCAAAGACAGTTCTATTACCCTGGCTCCTTTTATGTCCTCAGCTTCCACTGACTCTCAGTCTTGTTCTCAGCTGGACACTGATCTCTACTGAGCCCTTTTGCTTTTTTCTTCCTTTTATCTTTGTTTTTTGAGAGCAGATTTCATTATATAGCCTTAACTGGCTTGAAACTCTCTATGTAGACCAGGCTGGCCTGGAACTCACAAAGATCCGCATGCCTCTGCCCACTGAATGCTGAGATTAAAGGTGTAGGCCACCACATCCAGCTACTGACACAGTCCACTCCCAGAACTGTGATAAGCTATCCCAGCTATGGGAAGGTGTAAGGGTGTGATCAACAGAAAGGGTTAATAAATAAATGGGCCCTGGGGTCAGACTTTCAGGTGGGGATGCCTGTACTAACTTAGACTTCAGTTTTATCCCTTATAAATAAAAATGCTGCCCCACAGAGACATGTTAGATAGAAGATAAGTAAGTTATTACATGGGAAATTCTTAAAATAGCACAAAGTGTATGCTCAATGAATGTTGACTGTGATTATAAAAACACAAAACCTAAAAACAACACACATCAGCAGAGAAATGGCTGAGTCAACCATGGGACGTTTACTAAACGATACAGTTTGGCCACAAAAATCACTGCTTATATATTCATGGTACACTGCTAAGCGACAGAAGAAAGGACCAGAGGAGTGTGCATGCAACACTGCCTCATTATGTAGACATAAATGTGCAGAGACATGCTGGGGAAGATGCCTCTAAAATGACATCACAGGCTGGTAGAACTGGGGGGTGTTTCTGCATTCTTGGTGTTTTCCTACACCATACATTTGTTTTTTTCCAACGAGTACCTACTTTTATTTTACCCCTAATTGTGTGTGTGATTGTGTGAGGCCTTACCCGAAGGTCAACATCCCTGGAACCCTTCTTGTGTTTAGGAAATCGAGGCTATTTAAATCATGGACTTAGGGGCTGTAGAGATGGATCAGTAGTCAGGAGCCCTGGTTGCTCTTCCAGAGGTTCCATTCCCAGCACCCATTTGGTGGCTCACCACCCTCTGTAACTTTAGTTCCCGGGAATCTGGCGCCCCCTTTTGGCCACTATGGGCACTGCATGCACATGGAGCACATAGACACATGCAGGCAAAGTACACAAAATAAAAACAAATAAATAAAATCATGAACACACAGAGTTAAGGGTGTAGCCCAGTGGTAAAGTGATTATCTAGTGTATATGAGGCACTGGGTTGATCCTCAGTACTTTAAAATAAATAAGGATAACACAGAGAATACTGTTCCAGAGAAAAGCGGAAAGAGGCAGGAGATTTATATGCACACCAGGTGACAGCTATGTATAAAACAGAGCTACCCGCCAAGGGAAGAAAGCACCTTGTGTGACTTACCGCGACATCATACTCATGTTCACTGGTCGGATCTGGGCTTTTATTCCTCATAATTTCCTTTTTAAATTTTGTTTAGTTTTGAGCTAGAATATCCATGCTGGCCTAGAAATTGCAATCCCCCTGCTTCAGCCTCCAGAGTGCTGGGACTCTAGGCATGTATACCTTACCTGGGTAATTTACAGTATATTTTTGGTTTGACTTTTGATTTTTTTGTTTGTTTTGTTTTTTTTCGAGACAGGGTTTCTCTGTGTAGCCCTGGCTGTCCTGGAACTCACTGTGTAGACCAGGCTGGCCTCAAACTCAGAAATCTGCCTGTCTCTGCCTCCCAAGTGCTGGGATTAAAGGTGTGCGCCACCACTGCCCGGCGACTTTTGATTTTTTAAAGACAGGCTCTCAACACTGCAGCCCTGGTTGACCTGGAACTTACCAGGCAGACCATTCTGGCCTTATACTCACGAACATCCACCTGCCTCTGCCTCCTGAGTGCTGAGGTGAAGCCCACAGTGTTCTAAAATATTGTTATTTCACTATGATAGTTAAAGCTAAAATGAGTTACGAACTGTCCCCGCCTTACACGCTGTCTCGCTCCTCATTCCCTTGCCCCATGCCCATGTAACTACCCCAAGCCCAACCCCAGTCCTCCTTTAGCCCGAGGGCCTTCCTGAACCCTATCCCTTGCTTCCTGTCAGCATCTCAGGGCCTCCTCTTTGCTTTCTTAATCTTGACTGGGAACAGAGAGCACTTCCCTGCCCTCTGCTATCTTCCTGCTGGAGCCACCTACCTTCCCACCCTTGTCTAAGCCAGGCCCCTCATACCCAAGCAGGTGACACCATCTTCGTCCAACACCTGGTCCTCAGCACAGGCACACTGGCGACTCCCCGGGGTGGCTAGGCACAAGCTGCTGCATCCTCCGTTATTTACCCGGCATTTGTTGGTACCCACTGCAGGAGAGGGCAGGACACAGATAGGGCAGCAGAGTCAGGAAAGGAAGCACACAAAGTGAGAAGACCAAAGAGGAAGTCAGGAGAGGAAGGTCACGATGAAAGAGAGGGAACACAGACATGGGAATAGAAGTGACTGGGGGGACAGAGGCTTCTAGGAAGTCTTCCATATTAAAGCCTGGGGTCCCATCCCACCAACCCACTGTCCCCAGCCTATAAAGGAGCACCTTGCTGCTGCTGAGCATCATACATTCGGATCTCAAAGATAGGAGGTCGCTCGCTGCGCAGAAGGGTCACCGTGGGCGGTGCACCTGCCACGCCCCGTTCTAAGCGGTAGACGCTGCCACTCCTATACTCAGTCCAAAAGAGGTAGTTGCCATGGTGACATAGGCCAAAGGCGTGATTCAGTTCAGGACCCTCGTATACAACCTAGGAACAGAGGGAATGTTTCTGAGGAGAGGCGGGCAAATAGAGATGCCCGAGGGACATCTAGGGGCCCTGGTGGTGCTGACTCCAACAGGTGACCCAGAAAGGACACTCACTGTCCATACAGACCTCTCATAGGGCCATTCAATATGAATGTCATTTATGTCTCTCTCACACACACACACACACACACACACCAGCCACCATTCAGCCATTCAACCTAAGCAACGTTTACTGGGATCTATTAAGGGCCGAGCTGTGATGGGTACCAAGAGCACCCATTGTCTCATGGAGGGCATATGTAAGATATCTGGGGGAAGAGGGACCTGGGGACAACATTCAAGAGAAAGGGAGCAAGGAAGAGTGAGCTAGGGGGATTCCCAGGAAGCAAAGGCTTGGGGAGCAGAGGCCTATGATGTTCTAGAATAACAAGCTGTCTAGTGTTGAGTTGTAGGGAGGAGGAGACACAAGACCATAGAGGTCTCCAGAGCTGTACTGTGAAGGGCCTGACACTAAGACAGAGTTTGGTCCATACACCTAAAGGCAAACACAATTCATGAAGTACAAAACCAACGGAGTGAACAAACATGCACACATGCTGTCCCTTGGCACCTTACATGCTGCTGTGTGACTACACCAGAGTGTGTTGTACGTATGTATGTGCACACGTACAGAGGTGCACACATAAACAGAGGTGCACACATAAGCGTGCTTGTGGGCAGTCAGATGCAGATAAGACATCCTCAAACAAGACAGCATACACAACATGCAAGCACACATTCATAGAGTAGCCATGCGTAAGCCTGTAAGAAGCACAAAGCCCACACACACAGACATGTACATCCTCATGGAGTTTCCAGCATAGAGACAGGGTTAAACAATGCACACATGCCTGCCTACCTTCCGGTCTGTGCCATTGAGCAGTATAGTCTCGATTCGGTCATAGAAGGCATCCACCCAGTAGAGACGCCCAGCTGGGATATCCAGGCTTAGCCCATTGGGCCAAAGCACTGTCTTGGAGGTGACAAAGATATCTCGGTGTGAGCCGTCCATCCAAGCCCTCTCGAGCCGCCCTCGCCGGCTGTCCTTGGGGTCCTCCTCCCAGTCTGTCCAGTACATCCACCTGTGGGCAGTGACTGGTCAGCACCACATGGTCACCCTTGTCACAACAGCCTCTGCTGTGATTCCAGTCATTAGGTGGTATCCAGAGCTCCTCCCAGGGGTCTCTCTGAGATGTTTATCCCTGAACCCCACATCACACCAACTCAGGCTGCCATACAGGAAACACCTAACAAATGGCTACTGTAAGCGGGGTGAGCCTCTGGCATCCCAGGACGTAGCAGGGACCAAGGTTCCCCACCCCTTAGGAGATCACATCCCACAATAAGCAAGTCGTTCAAGGAGGTTGTATTACAGTTATAAAATCGGGAGGAAAAATTAAAAGTGATGGGCTGAGAGAGTCCAGGCAGCAAGTTGGGGTGAACAGGGGGTAGGGGGCTGAGACCTGATACTGACAAGAAACCAAATGTGCCAGAATCTGGGAGTTCCAGATAGCAAAGGATGGGAAGGGAAGTGCTGGGTTAGGGAAGGAAAGTAGATGCAGATATTGGCAAGCAAGCACTGTGCAGACTCAAAGGCTAGAGCAGCTCAGGGCCAAGGGGAACCAGGAGAGAGCTCTGTAGGGGAGTGGTACAAGCAGACTTCCGGGTGTATATCAGGGTTTAGTTCTTCCCCCCTCAAGATGGACTGATGCTCTTTTCAGGCTCCCATTCCGGCCTCTGTAGCCTGCCTGCCTCAGCCACCCCCCTGGCTTTGCTGTTTCCCTCCCCAGTCCCCTGAGATGTACATGCTCCCACCCCAAGGCCTGGGCAGACTCACCCGTTGAGTGGATCCACTACAATGGCCCTGGGGTGTGTCATCTTGCCCTCGATTAGAGTCTTCCTAGTCTGAGCAGCTTTCTCCAGCCTGGCCACACTGATGGTCTTCTTGGGGCCGTCATCAGTCCAGTAAAGATTGTCTCCCATCCAGTCCACAGCTACACCCTCCACGTTGTGAATGCCTGGGAGGGAGTAGAGAGCAAATGGGTGTGACCCTTAAAGGACACATGAAGCAGGGAGAGATGGTGGCCAGGCAGGGGGAATAGGAGGTGTGTGGTGGTGCCCTGAATGGTGGGCATCTGGGGGAGGGAGCTGCGGAGGGATGGAGAAGACATCTACATTTCATTGGTTTTGAAAACAGCATAGGGCAGCCAGGAAACTATTTGACGAGGCGAGCTCTCATATGAGGGCATGTCTGGGACTGTGCTTAGGTGGACAGCCAGGGCACTACACACTGGCTCCTTGCTTGAGTATGATACCACCATCCTGGGCCTAAAAACCCTGAGCTCACAAAATGAATAATAAATTAGGAAGTGAATTTTCCCTTAGCCAAAGGCTTCATCTCAAGTGTCCCTTAAATGGCAGTTCCCCTGAATGGGGATCCCCAACATCTTCCTGACCAGGAGTTACTCTTGATTTCCACACAGTCTTATGATTGCTGACTGCTGAGGTTCTCTGAGTTGCACAGAGGGTGGGGAACAAGCCAGATTGACTGGTTAAGGAACCAGATCTTGGGGCCCCAAAATACAGATCTGAGGTAAAGCACACACAGCTCAGAAGCCCCCATGGGAATGGCCCTGCCAAAGTAGGTCAGAAGGAGAGACAAACACAGTTTTCTCAGGCCACATAAAGGTGCAGGTTTCTGTGGCCATGAGATCTAGCTGCACACACTATGAGCATTTACACTTGTGGATGGGCCCTGTCTGACATGCCAGGCCCAGCTCTGATTCAGGGCCTCCTGGCTGTATGCAGCACACAGCTCCAGGGCTCTGAGCCAATGGCAGCGAGACCCTGAGTTTTCCCAAGGGCTGGCAAAGGCAGCCCACACTGCCTAACCCATCCATCCATCCTTCTGACGCTTTTTGGCTCAGCCAAGAAGGGGGTCACAGAGGGGTCAACCTGTCTATCCCCTCATTTCCATGCCAACCAGTCCAGCCAGCTAGTCAGCAGAGGACTCTTCATGCTGTGAGGGAGCAATCTAAGCCTCTGATGTCTTCCTGTTTCAGGCGCCACATCCCTCAGGAGCACTTCCCACATACCTCCTACCTCTGATGCCCTTACCATCCTTCAGGATAGTCTCTCTCTCCGTGCCATCAATTTTCTGGCGGCCAATGAGGTAGCTGGTGGTGTCAGCAAAGTAGATGAAGCCAGTCTCAGCGTGGAAGTCCAGAGCTCGTGGATTCATAAGGTTCTCAATGGGGATCATGTGCTCATCTGGGACCTTGGCTCCCATGTCCATGCCTCTGATGATGCCTGGCCGGCCCTTGCCATACACGAGGAACAGCTCATGTTCAGGTTCTAGGGCAGGTACAAAGGGCACAAAGTTACACAGACACACATGCATACACACAACAGACACACATGCACTCACACACACACATACTCATAAGCATGTGTGTGCACACACACATGCACTCACACACACATGCGTACACACATAGACACACACACGACACACACGCATATATGTGCACATTTACATGCACATATGGTCACCACCCAACTTGAAATCTGGGTCTGAGGTGCTGCAGTGCTTTGGCTGGGCTGGGTCAGGAGACATGGAGCAGACAGGGCTCTGAGTCACTCACAGAAAACACAAGATAACACGCTCCACTCTAGTCCTAGGGCCGCTGTGAGATGGGGATTGGATGGACATGGGCAACTTTGGATGGGAAATCAGAGGAGGGTGGCTTGTTTTCACTTTAACGCCCACTATTCAGGATTTGAAATTCAGGATCTAAAAGGAGTGCTTTTGGAATATGTTGGTATCTAGTCACTCGATACCACTTCTACCACCATCATAAACCTAAGCCACATCACTCTGACCCACGCTGTGGAAATAGCCTCCTGGCTTCTTCCCTCCTGCCCAGCACAGCATAAACTTATGCAGAGTGAAACCAATCACTCTATTTCTTTCCACAGCGGCCATAAGCTCCTCATCCCAGTGAGAAATTCCCTTCATCTCCCTTCACTGACACAGCTCTGCCTCACCATGTCTTCTCAGCACACCACGCCCTACACTGGCCTCAGGGCCTTTGAACCGTAAGTTCACTCCTCCATAAACGATTTCCCAGCAGTCATGTGGCTGGCCACCTTACCTCATCGGCAGACAGCCTGGCTTCGATATCCCATCCACGGACTGTCATTACAACTCCTCTGTCCCCCCACACCCTTCACTGCCAGAACAGTGTCAAACACCCAGTGTATGTTTGCTAAATACTCGTAGAATGAATGAACGTGTGCTAGGAACATCTCTGCTCTTGGCTGTGGGTTCCTTATGGCTCTTTGTTTCTCTGTATCTAGGCAGAGGCAGTAGGCTGTAGAGGAACATCTTTGGACCCACCCCTACACACCCCTACACTCCCAGCCCCAACTCTCCCTGAGACTCACTCTTGCAGGATTTCCCGTCACTTCCCAGGCTGAAGCCAGACCGGCACCTGCAGGTCCTTGCCTTGTGGCTGTTGGCCAGCAGACAGATGTCAGAGCAGCCACCTGGCTTCCCATACTGGTCATTCTCACAGGCATGACTCCGCACTGGGGGCAGAGGAGAGAGTTGTCAGCACCCTACAGGGCTCTACTCAGGTCATGGGGGGGGGTCTTTGCTCTTGTCCGGTTTTGGGATTTCAAAGCCACAGAACTAGTATCTGCTGCCTTGCCACAACTCAGGCATAAGGGAACCTGAGTTGTGAAGAGAAAAGTGTATCTATTGTTAGGAGAAGCCAGGGTCGGTAGCTCGGGACAGGTGCTTAGGAGCACTCTTGATTTGAAAGAGATCTGCAGAAGACCTGTGATCCTGAGCTTCCAGTGTTGGCATGGTGAAGCTGACTTTGGAGATGCCATGGAGACCGCTTACCTCGGGGCTGGCGTCGCTGGTGGTAGATGTGTAGGGCCCCGCCCTTGTCCACACGGGTGACGACCTGGTACTCGGTACTATTGAACCGGTTCACTCGGATGACGCTCGTCTTCTGCTGAGTGTTGGCGTTGTCTGAGTTGGTGGCGTAGAGATAGTTCTCAAACACAGTCAGACCGTAGAGGTGCTCAATCTGAGATGGGAGGCAGCGTCAGTCAATGAGATGAAAAAGATGTTTCCTTCACCCCAGCAGGCCTGTGACTGCCACCCAGACTCCTGTATCTACTTCTGAACTTTCCCCTCCAGTCTTATTTAACTTGATGCTAAACTCTTGTCTCCTAGGTTCTGGAAATTTCTGTTTGTCCATCTCCTATTCACCCTTCACAAAGTCATCTTTACAGAACTGGAATTTTCAAAGAGATGCTACTGCCCTCTATATTCTGCCTCTGTGGTGACACTGCTATTCAGCACCAGATGTGCTGATCACTGGACCATCCTACCACTGAGAACAGGAAAAATGTCCCTCACGGAATTAAGCTCCCTGAAGACACTTTGTTAATTTGCAGATGACTTACACTCAGGCCCTAACCTCTGTCCACAGAGAATGCTCAGCTTAAACGCAGCTTTTCGGAGACTGAGGGCCCACTCACGTCCCACGGAAGCCTACAGGGGCCAGCTGCTTCAATTTGCCCACCATAAGGGGTCTGCTGTGAGACTTTCAAAGCCCCAGGGACGGCTGCACATACAAGCTACTCCAGAGTGGACACTCCACACTGAGCAGCAAAACCTCCTGGCCAGGTTCGAGCATTGCTCCCAGTTGTGTAACCTCTGGCAAGTTACCAAACATCTTTGAACCCCACTCTTGTCAACTGCCTGCTCATCTCCCAGGGGTTATTTTAAGTATCAAGTAAGAAAAGGGAAGTAAAAGGGGTGTCTTTAAATGACTGTTCCCATCAGAATGGGAAACCATATCCTTCCTCTCTGACACATTCCTGCTGGCTCCACCAGAAGACACGGGCTGGTTGACTCTACTCTTTCCTCACTTACTGGGATCCCTAGAGATCAATTCCCCCAAAGGTCTCCCTCTGGCTGGAAGACTCCCCCCAGAATAACCACAGACAGAGCCTCTCTCACCAGGATGCCCTGGATGATCGTCTGCCGGCCCTTTCCTTCATAGTCTGCCACCTCGATGTAGTCTAGGTAGGCATCTGCCCAGTAGACGAGGCGGTTGACCAGGTCCAGCGTGATGCCATGTGGAAATACAATCTTGCTATCTACCAGCTTGGTGCGGTTCTGTCCGTCCATGTCACAGCGCTCCACCTTTGGGATCTGCCCGTAGTCAGTGAAGAACACCTTCCTGTGGGTGCACACATGTTAAATGGGGTATAGGCACTGGGACCCCCACTTCCCACTACAGCTTCCGCCTCCTCTGTCGAGAGTTAGAATGCCAGCCCGCCATTCTCACCCATTGGCAGGGTCCAGGGCGATGCCTTTGGGGTTGTACAGTTCCAGGTCCAGCAAAGTGACACAGGTGTCCCCATTCCGGTTACAGACAAAGATCCTGTCGTCAATGTCATCCACGAAGTAGAAGTTTCCCGTCAGCCAGTCGATAGCCATCTGTTCCACGTCTGGAGAATGAAGGGGAGAGCTATGTGGGACAGGGCCACCCACAGGCATCCATTCCTCCGGTGAGCTCCGTAAGCTCAGTGAGCTCGCCTTCTCTGGGACCTAATCCTCCCGCAGCCAGCTGCAGCCACCTTCCCCGGAGCTCTTGTGGGTGTTAGTGGCAGATACAGTCACACTTTGATATTCTTTATGTTTCCAAGTATCTGGTCTCTCCAAATAGAAATCTCCAAATATACTCAACCCCCAACCCCAGCCTCCATCCTGGGCTCAGGATTGTCATAAGCAGGAGGGACTAGGTAAATATTGGCTTACTGACTGGCAGGCTCTTCCAGTTCTAATCCAGCCTTCAACAGGAAAGCACTATCTTGGAGTATCAAGAGGCAGGAGGGCAGGCCTGCCGGCTCACCCCAATATTTTCTTTTTAACTTGCTTTCACTTGAGAAAAGGATGCCCTAGCTAACAAACAGCACATATCTTTGGTTTGGACTTGATTTATATTAGCTTTACATGGTAAGTCTAATTATTTCATACTAACAAGAGGTACCGGCTGGAAGCTGGACATGTTGCATCAATTTAAAAAGAAATACGGGTAAGCAGAATGTTCATAAACTAACTCATCTTGGAGAAAAATATCTCCAAATATTAAGACCATACAGCATGACACAGGCTGGTGGTTCGAGGCTGGGATCAGTCACGAGTCAAACTCCCTCTTCCTGCCCTCATGTCCCTGTTTCTTCCGTGTTAGTGCCTAACTTCCTCACTCCCCAAGGAAGCATAGAAGGAATGAGAACTTAAGTACAGAGAATCCAGGCGGAGATAAACCAGGAGATGCAGAAAGAGGAATTTTCTAACAGCAGGCAGCAGCTATGATGGGCGCTCTCAGCCATGAAGGGCCACAGGAAGAGGGTTAAGGCAAGGACTGTTGGAAGTCTGGGGACAACGGGGTTGGCAGCCTTCCCAACACAGCCCAGGCTCCATCCCCCCCCCCCGCCCCTTTCAAATACACCCTCAGAAGAAATGCTGCTTCCAGACCTTGCTGGACCATGCTGGACGTTGCTAAGGCAGAGACTTTTATCTGTACTGTTTCAACAGCAGGTAGATGTCTTTTTACTACTTGCCTCTGGAAGAAGCTTGGCCCACACTACGGGGACTCAGCCCTGTAGGGATTACTCTGCCACACAGCTACAGGTATAATGGTGGACTCTGCTCAACTCCTCCCTCATCCCCCTTCCTCCCTGCAGGGATCCAGGAGCTGTTTCTTAATAGTGGGAGGGGGTGCAGGGAACAGGATCCTGTCATCCAGGGAAGTTGGCTGGCCAGGGCTACTGACTCAGAGTCACAGGACTGAGGACGGAGGGGGGGTGGGGTGGGAGTAGTCACTGGAGGCTCACATAAATGGCTTCCTATTCAGGTCCCCTCTGGCAAACCCCACCCTAAGACAACTGGAGAAGGAGGTCATAGGGATGGGGTATTACCCCCTACTAGTGCTGATACATTTTCAAACCTAGCTACACTGTCCTCTGGGCTCCCAAGACTGGCTCCATCTTGGGGAGCAAGGTGGGGCAACATGAGGAGGACAGGGTGGTTGAGGTAGAAAGCTCAGTGCAAGCTCACACACACACACACACACACACACACAGAGAGAGAGAGAGAGAGAGAGAGAGAGAGAGAGAACGCACAGAAAAAACAGATTAAAATAAAGTCTGCTGAGCCACCTCCAAAGGAAACTGAAGTCCCAAAGTAAGGGACCTTCCTGCTGCTCCAGGCAGCCAGCAGGGCAGCTGAAATCAACAGGGCTCTGTGCCCTTTACTTGGTGGGCGCTGCAGGGGTCTGGGGGCCGCTGGCATGTATGCAAAATTCATCAGTCAAATCTGTTTTCCTAGCACCAGCTGGAACAAATGGCCTTCTCTCCAACTTCCTCAGGCTTCCCTGAGTCACTGCCCAGCCCTAGGACTGGCAACACCCTGGCCCTGCTCACCCATCCACCCTTGGCAAGAGGGAAAGAGGAAGAAGCCTGCAGAGAGCTGATGCCCTGCTCCCAGATGCAGCTCCATACTCAAGCCAAGCCTCAATAGGGGGTGGGGGAACCTGAGTGGAAACCTCTCTCCTGGCGTGTGTTCCCTCCCCACTTCTGGGAAAGAAGGGTAGTGACAGTCCCTGTTCTCATGTGTCTGCCTTTGGCTGGGCTTCTCTCACCTCCCCAAAGGCCAAGCAGGGTCCCATTCAGCAGACCTGACTGTGAGGAATTGGCAAGAACCGAGTCCCTCGCCAGCCTGGCCTCTCCTTTGGTATTTTTGCAGCTGGAGATTATTAGTCTCAAGCAAAACTCCTTTGTTATCCAAGCCCACCCCACCACATTATTTTCATCTCTCCTAAAGTTCAGATTCCTCTGCTCCCTCCCCCCACTCCCCCGCTCCCCAGCCACAGGCCACTATTCGATAAAGCTGTGCAGAGGGACTAGGGCACACAGGGAAAGGATACCATTCACCATTGCCCCCATCAGACTCTGAGATACGGACCTTGGTCCTATAGCCTGGGGTTCAGGTGGAGCCCTGGGCTTTTGCCTACAGGAACTGAATATTCCTGCTCCACAAACCTAGACAGGTTGTGGGCATAATTGGCACAAGTGGCAAACTGGGCATGATGACAAACGTTTATATGTAATCCCAGCACTTAAGAGGTAGGGGATGGAGGGTCAGGAGTTTGAGGCCAGCCCTGACTACACCGTGAGTTCCAAGGCCAGCAGGGGTGACTTAAGTCTTTGTCTCAAACAAAACAAATCAAAAAAAAAAAACCCACAATAAACAAACAACAACAACAAAAACTAGCCAGAGGCTAGAGAGATGGCTGGGTAGTTAAGAACACTTGCTGCAGCCGGATTTCTGAGTTCGAGGCCAGCCTGGTCTACAGAGTGAGTTCCGGGACAGCCAGGGCTACACAGAGAAACCCTGTCTCGAAAAACCAAAAAAAAAAAAAAAAAAAAAAAAAAAACCCACTTGCTGCTCTTCCAGGGGACCTGGGCGTAGCTCCCAGCACCTACATCAGGTGGCTCACGACTACCTATACCTCCAGCTCCATGGCATCTGCACACACACAATGCACATAAACTCCAACAGGTGCATATATAGACATGAATTTAAAATGAACAAACAAATCTAAAACAAACAAACAAAATTCATCCACCCAACCAAACTAAACCTAAATAAAACAACAATATAGCAAAGATCCTAAAGGGCAGAGGTTCCCTTGTGCCCTGCCCCCCAGGACTGACCTACCCTAAAACACCCTCCTGCCCGCCAGAGGAGCTCTGATCAAAGGCTCTAAGCCCTAAGACAGGAGTAGCTCTGACAAACCCAAGGAAGAGGAACGTGGTGGTGGTCTGGTGCTGGAATGAAGGGGGCTTCTAGCAGAGAGGGGAGGGGCTGAGGACTTGAGAAGGGATGAATGACTCAAAAGGTAAGACCACATCCCAATGATGTCATCAAAAAGGACTTTCAGTTCCAGGCCCTAGAATAGACCTGGTGAGTGTTTACAAGTACTGAGCTCCCCTTGCAGCCCCAGACGCATTGTGCAGGCACACATCCATCTCCTGTCCTTCTCACCTTCTCCATCATCTACATTGCTCAAGAGAGATTTCTTAAGTAGCAGGCTGCTTTCCCAGAAACACAGCCCCCAGCAGACTCCCAAGATCCTAGCTTCAGTTACATGATCCTGGTCACTTTTTGTAAACTATGGAAATCTGGGTGCAGGAAGGGGGTCTCTACATCTGGAGAAAATACCTCCAGATACATCCACATACCCAAAGATTATAGAGCATGCACCAAGTAAGTCCCTTGAAGATGAAGGAACCCCATTTCTACCTTAGCTACCACCCCAGAGAACATACTCGGTTCTGGCCCTGATTTTATTTCTTCCAGCCTACTTCCAATGCTATGGGTCCAGCTGGACTCTGAGCACTGGTCTGACTTCTGGTCTTATCATTGAGTAAGTCATCATCAGTAAATGGGATGATACATTGGGGTATAGAGCACATAACCACTCTATACATGCCAGCCTCTTCCCTAACCCCAATGTTTCCAACCATCTCCATCAACCTGCAGCCTGAGTTAAGGTGGGCAACGGGTGGGTGCCGAAACTATTGTTCTCATTCCACGCTGGCTCTGTTGGGAAACTCCCGGCAGAGTGGAGCTTCCCTCAATGGAAGGCATTCTCCCTCCATGGAGGAACGTCCCCTATGGAAAGAAGCTTTGCCTATACAAAGGAGCTCTCTGTGCTGGAACTTGACCTACTGAAAGTACCTCTCCTTGTTACAGGATCCAGTGACCCCAGGAGCTCCTGTCATTACACATTCCACCTGACTGCAGATGCGGGAGACTAGGCACTATCTCTAGCTTTACATTTCCACCCTGGTGCCAGACAGACACGTTTTGATTGGCTTAACAAATATTTACTGAATACCGATTCCTCCCTCTGTTTTCCTAGAGCCAGGGCATCCTTCCTCTTCCCTTCTCTCTGGCCTTGGAATGGCGAGGACATTGGCAGAGGTCAGTTTGCAATCCCACTGAGGGATCTGGCTAGTGAGGCGGGCCTGGCAGGTTGTACTAAATAACATGGCCTCATGTTCCTGTTTGCTACCAAATCCTGACTTCAGCTCTTGCTTGTTCCACCAGCCAAGTCCAGAACATACCCGTAACTTATTCCCTGACCACCCTTCCTGCTCCTGCTTATATATACACCTATCCAGGATCCCATGGACGAAACCCTAGTTTCTGCTCTGCCTGACTTAAGGTCTTTGCATGATTGAGAAATTCTCACTGGGCTCTGAAATGTCTGTCTTGCTTAAGTTACTTCCTCTGGATTGCAAACAGGGAGGACAGAGCTGGGGTAGGCTGGCTTGGGAGGCAGCTTCAAGGAGACAGTGGGGGAGGAGAGAGCAAGACTGGATCTGGGCCCGGAGACACAGGGCTGTTGCTGGCCAGGAGAGGAGAAGCAAGAAAGTGCTGTTAGTGACTAGGAAACTGAAAGGGGATGAGAAGCCAAAGAGCCAGAGTGTAGGGGTCCTGGGCCAGCGGATAGAATGGCTAGACCTCCACCATATCAGGACACTGTGTGGGAGTCAGAAATGCTAACGGAGGGAGTGCCTTTCATGTGTGAACTCTGAGACTGTTCCATTTGGGGGTTCTGTGTAGTTTTCTTGTTCAGATCGGGTCTCACGGTGTAACCCAGGCTGGCCTGGAATGTACTAACAGTCCTGCTACCTCTGCCTCCCATGTTGGGACTGCAGGGATGAGCCATGATGCTCAGTTTCTGAAGTACTCTCTAAACATCATGGGACAGGGCTGGAGAGATTAACACAGAGCACTGACTGCTCTTCCAGAGGCCCTGAGTTCAATTCCCAGCAACCACATGGTGGCTCACAACCCTCTGTAATGGGGTCTGATGTTCTCTTCTGGTGTGCACGAAGACAGCAACAGTGTGCTCATACATAAAATAAATAAATAAATCTTTAAAAAAAACCAGTATGGGAGAGAGAAGGGAAAGGACACGCCCCCCACGCCCCTTACAGTTGATCGAAGATGCAGAGGGTCACAGTCTGTCTATTTGCCTGCCCTCCAGAAAAAGCATGACTCCATTTCCTGCTGAGATTTTAAAAACACATCTACCCACTCCACCTCCCAAAAAGGTGGAGAGGAGGGAGAGAAAAGCAAAGTTGGTCAGCTGGGCTTGGGGACTTGTTTTGCAACCCTGGTGCCTGCAACACACCAGTCTTTTTTCTAGGTCTTCCTATCTCATGCAGGACGTCCCAAGAAGGAAACCCTCGAGACTCGTAAACCCCTCCAGACTCCCCGTCTCACATGGTACAACACAAAATGACTTCAAGTGGTGTTTCCTTCCAGGCCTCTATATGCAGCTTCACCTTCCCAAAGCTTCATCCTTCCTACAATGGTCACACCCTCAGGAGAGGAATGGGAACACACCAGAGCCCTTCAGCTGAGGAATTTAAGCTTGGGAGGGGGTCAGCAGGCTAGACCGCTTGTCCTGCTCAGGGCACTTAAGGGGCTAAATGGGAAGGCCATTTCTGGACTCTGGGAATATCAGGCTTGTGGACCCTCTTGGGATTCAGTTTCAGAACTTTAGTCTTCTGTATATCACTTTCAAAATATTCATATGTATGTGTTTATAGTTTACAGTATTATTTATTTACAATTTTATTTATCACACATTAAAAGCTGGTCATGGTAGCTGACACCTGCAATCTCAGCTCTTGGAAGGCTGCTGATGAAAGAGGATTATCATGAGTCTGAGGCTAGCCTGGGCTATAGAGTTTTTTAAAAATTAACTAAATAGGGATGGAGAGACAGTTCAGTTACGCATCATGATTCTGGTAGTGCATTCTTGTAATCCCAGCACCAGAGAGGCAGAAACAGGAGGATACTGGGGTATTGCTGCTCAGCCAGACTACCTCAGTTGGCAAGCTCCAGGTTCAATGAGACCTTACCTCAAAAACTAAGGCAGAGGGCAGGGCTGAAGCAATGGGTCAGTGATTAAGGACACTTGCTACTCTCCGGTAACTATCACCCAGAGGAGGGCTCACAGCTGTCTGCAGCTCCAGGTCCAAGGGATCTGCTGCTCTTTTCTGACCTCCTTGGGCATTAGGCATGCACAGACACATGCAGGCAAAAGATTCATACATATGTAATAGCAATTTAAAAATAAGGCAGGAGGGTATGGAGGAAGACCTAACATCAACTCCTGGCCTTTGCACGCAAGTGCACACACACGCATCTACGCACAAGTACACACACATACGTGCACCAAAAAAATTAATAATAAGAATCATAGTATAGGAATTTTCTAATGATAATATCAGATAAGAACATAACCGTAAAGCTGAACTTTACAACTGGGAACTAGAGGCAGGAAGGATCAGTAGTTGAAGACCAGCCTTGGTTATATAACAAGTTGGAGGTCAACCTGGGCCACCCTGATTCCCTGAATTAAACCCACAGGACCCACACAGCAAAGGGCTCTTATATGTTGTCTTCTGGTTTCCACATGCGCACCATGATTCATGTGTGCACATACACACACACACAGAGTAAAAAAAATTAATAAAATATTAAAAAAATTAAAACCTTTAACAACTTTATAAAAAAAAAAAAGTTGTGCACACTGAAATGAACACGTCGTCTCTGGAGAAGGACTGACTGAAAACTCTTAAAAAGAGAGAAATTGCTTATTTCCTTATCATTTTTCTTGAGTAAGGATCTTGCCGTACTGAGATGTGGGCTCTAGTGATTTCTCTGTCCTCAACTTCAGTCCATTAATCTTCTAGTCCTCATTTCAGTACCGGAGACGGAACCCAGCCTGCATGAGCCACAGTCTCAGCTCTCTCCCCGTCTTTTCTGGCCTCACCCGTTCAGGTCTCCCAGTTCATTAGACAGAAGAGAAGAAGGTGAGACTGGGCTGCAGCTGAGGTAGGAGAAGAGACAGCCACACCAGTCTGGTCCAGTGCGGCCATGGAGCTATGGAATTAGCAGACTGTGCTGTCTGAGGGAAGAGGTAATGGGCCCTGTGTGGGTGTGTGGGTGGTGGGGGAGCTTACAGGGCTTTCAGGATGCAGAGCAGACCGGTCCCCATGCTTCAGGACCCATGTGGACAGGCCCCCTTCCTTGCCGGCTTCCTTCCTTCTTCTGTTTGCAGGTCTCTCTGAGGCAGGCTTCCCCCATCTCCCTACACCAGCAGGCTGGTCCTCACTGGCTCCCTCTTCTCAGTCATAAGATATACATCCCAACCTCCTGCCCCTCTTCCCACAGCACCACCCACTTTAGACATGTTCCCAGGGGTCTCACAGAGGTCCCAGTCACAGGGAAGGTTGGGAGGACAGTAAGGAGAGCCAGCTGGAGGACAGAAGGCAGCAGACTTTTCCTTCATCCTCCAGGGAGCTAATTATAGGACAGCAGCCCCCTGTGCAGGTATGTAACCTGGGCCCCTGGAGCTCTCTGACCCCAGGGCAGGCCTCCTCCTGAGGAAGGGGATGTACTAGGGGTGGGGGAGGGTGTGACAGAGACACTTCAGACATCCTCAACCCAGGGCCCATAATTAGTCTGTGGGATGTGAGCAAACCACCATCCTCAGGGTGACAGCCAGACACTCTGGCGTCAGGAGTGGGGGCGGGGATGAGGTAGGGAGGAATGGGAGCTGGGGCACATGGAGCCCAATCATTCTCCCTTAAAGGATTTTCTCCAAGAACCTTGGTCTCTTCCAGATTCCTGGACTCTGCCCTAGAGGCCCAGTGAAGTTCCAAAGCCTGGTAGGCAAGGCAAATCTGTTTGCCAAGGGAGGGGTGTCTCTACCCAAGGTTACTTCCTCCTTCTTTAGGGGAAGAATGGCCAGGCCAGTGCAAAAGTTGAGAGGGCACATCATAGGCACCTACCCAGTGTACCCATGTCTGGCTCTGAGGCATGGCTGCCATTGCCATCCCTCTTTGCCCAAGTAGGCCTGTTGAACAACAAACACAGGCAAGGTAGTTGTCTTCAGTCTCAGCCCACAGGGCTCCTTGAGCTGCCTATCCCTCAGGTGCCTGGCAGCTCTCTGCTGTGCACTCCAGAAGGACAGACATACAATCACAGGTGAACCTTGGACACTGATAGCTCTGGGGAGCCAGAGGTTGATGTTTGAATAGTATCCTGAGGTCACAGAGAGTAAGAGCCACTCTGTTTTCTACCATCCCCTGAAAGGACCTTCAATCAAACTGAATCCTTTATAACCTCATGGGACCTCTGCTTTCTGTGGGGGAGCCTCTCAGGCCCAGAAGAAAGGAACTTACAGACCTACTACAGGAGCAGGGATCTATCCAGCCATAGGATGCATGCTTAGCATTTGTCAGCAAGCACCACCAAACCAAACCAAACCAAGAACCAAAGACAATAGGATCCACAGTTCATAACCCTAAGCCTCATTAGCACTAGCTTGTACTTTATCAGATCTGGACAGAGCAACACCAGCCCATTATGCAATTTAGGGAACCAAAGTTGTGGGGGGGAGCTCTGGTTTACTTAAGGTCAGAGATCTATGTCTAAGGGCTGGGGACAGATCCAACCACAGGCCAGACCCCTCCCCTCAGCCCTGTGTGGCTTTTCGGGGAATGTGACTTGGCCAGCTGTTGACTCTGAAGCAATTTTTGTTTGTTTGTGTAGCAGGATGAGAGGGGATCTACACCCAGCCATGCATGAGCCCAGCACATGACACTTTTCCTCACACTTAGACAGCAAAGTTGCGTAGGAAGAGGGCCTGAATGGGAATGGCCAGCACATCTTAAATGCTCAAGTGGCTCATGGCTCCTCCCTTCTTCTCATTGACTGCCACAGACAGGAAATAGGCTCAGGGATTTGGCACCTACCCAACAGCAGGATGTCCTTTCTGCCCATACTCTTGAGGGTAAGAATACTACATGGGAGCCCGAAGCAAGCCAGACTCAGGCTCCTTCGCCTTCCGCTACTTAACAGCACCCTTACCCGACCTTCCTCCAGATCCTTCTGTATGGGAGGGAAAGCCCCTCTGTAGCCTAATGACACTCTGCTTTCAAAGATGGGACAGTCCCTGGCCTCTAGAGAGTGATCATTCATGGCCCTCTCAGCTTATACTTCTCCGCTGAGGTTCCCTTAGCCCTGAACCAGAAATGAAAGAGCCATCCAGAGACGGCTCAGAGTGTAAAGGAAGAATAGCCATCGCTCTGCTCCTGTGCCAAAGAAGCATAGACCCGGTCTCAGCCTCTGCCGGAGGTAGGGTCCCTCTTGCCAATCTCCCCTGCTTCCCTTCCCCCTTGAATGACTCACGATGCAGACTGAGGGAGATGTTGATGGTATGCTCATCCACAAAGCCCTTTAGGCCAGGCATCCGGGCACACTTGAGCTGTGTCTGGGCAGCACTGTCCCCAACGTGTACCCAGCATACAGTCTCGTTGGCGTAACTGAAGTCCATGGCTGTGGTCTGTCGGGTGCTGGTGGGTGTGATGGTAGACACCTGGGCCCCGCTCAGGTATGTAGCTAGGATGTTCTGGGAGTTGGCAATCAGTAGCACTGGGGGCCGATCTACTGGCTCTGGGGATGAGACAGAGAACGGGCAGTTGGGACTTTTAACTGTTGAGACCACTATTCACTAGGGAACTGCATTGTAGGTCCCCGGCTTTGTGGCCACAGGCAGCCCCACTCACCATTCTTGGCCTTGCAGGAGCGGTTGTCTGGTTGCAGCAGGTAGCCTTCAACACAGCCACATGTGAAGGAGCCATCTGTGTTGGTGCAAAGCTGGCTGCAGGTGCCATACACGGAACACTCATCAAAATCTGCCAGAATGAAAAGGACGAGAAGACGGTCATTCTAGTGTAGCATGGGTGCTCTGCGACACCACCAGCCAACTGGTGGAATCGATAACAGTTCAGAACGTGTAAACCCGCTGTCCGGCAAATACAGTTTTGGAATTTACTGGGATGTGCACTCACAGCCATTCAGAAAACATTTCCTGGACAACAGATGAGGCAGGTACGGAAGATACAATGATGAATTTGAAGACAGAAGTACATTACTGTCTTCGTGAAACCTGCATTCTGGTGATAAATGGAAGTCTGGGTTTGATCCCTAGACCTACATTAAAAATAAAAGTCAAGGGGGGGTGCAGAGATAGCTCGGTGGTTAAGAACACCTCCAGCTCTTCCAGAGGCCCCAGGTTCTGTTCCCAGCACCCACGTGGTGACTCACAACCATGTGAAATGCCAGTTTCAAGGGATCCAATGCCCTCTTCTGACCTCTTCAGCCACCAAGTATGCATGTGGTACCACACATACATGTAGGCAAAACACTCATACATATAAATATAAATAAATCTTAAAAAATACAGAGAGGCTAGATAGATGGCTCAATGGTTAAGAACTCTGTTGCTCTTGCAGAGGACCCAGGTTCTATTCCCAGCATCCACACGGTAGCTTGCAGCCATCCCATAATGCTAGTTCCAGGGGATCCAACACCCTCCACGGACATTAGGTATACAGATATATATGTAGGTAAAACAGTCATACACATGAGTGAGTGAGGGGGGGGGAGAGGCAGGGGGCAGAGAAAGGCAGGTCACAAGAGTATGATGTACAGAGGTCAGGGAGTTGCACTGAGAAGACAGAATTTGTGCAGACTTGGGGCAATTGAAAACAGAAAAGTTTGCATTGTGACAGAGAAAAATTGGGAACATCTTACTCATCAGTAGGGAAATAGCCAAGTAAACTGTGGTCATAGTTTCACGTCACGGTGGTTTTTTTAATGAATGAGGTAAATCTCTACATACTACCAGGGATGATGGGGGGACCCTTTGGAAGGCACTAAAGACAGAGAGAAGCATTGTCAATGATACCCACAGTGCAGCATCACTTATGGAAAGAGAACACACGAAGAAGCAATGCTTCCAGTTAGATTTTTAGTGAGTACGTGTACACAGGGGGACTTGCAAAAGAGCAGCGCACACCACTAGGATGTTTGTCCTCCAGAGAAACCGGAATGGTATCGGAATGGAAGAAACTTTGAAAAGGGACTTTGTTTTTATCTATAATGCTTGATCAATTTTTTTTTTTTTTTTTTTTGAGAAAGGGTTTCTCTCTGTAGCCCAGGTTGGCCTGGAACTCACAGCAATCCACATACCTCAGCTTACAAAGTATGGGAGTTACAGGTGCAGGCCGTACCATCGGGCTAGTGTTTTAATTTTTTGACAACAAAATTCACATGCAAGCTACAACTTTTGGAGGATGTTTAAGGGTAGGCTGAAAGCAATGCTCAGGGCTTGTAGCCACACTATGTGTGGGCTGTCCCCTGGATACCTCAATTTTGGTTTTGCTCCCCGAGCCCGGCCCACCTCCACATGCACACATCCCGCACTCACGGTCATGTTCATGTACCTTTGCATGTCTTGCCGTCTGCCTGCAACTGGAAGCTGCTGTTACAGTAGCATGTGGGACCACTGGGTGTAGGAACGCAATGGTGCTGACAGCCCATTCGTGAACAGTTGACTTGGAGTTCTGCACAAGGGCAGGAGAGACATTCAGGCCACCCCAAGACAGCGACTACCCCAGACACACAGCCACCCCAAGACAGCAACCACCCTAGACACACAGCCACCCCAAGACAGCAACCACCTTAGACACAAAGCCACCCCAAGACAGCAACCACCCCAGACACACAGCCACCCCAAGACAGTGACCCTCCTCCATTTCCAGCCACCCTTCAGAAACTACTTTGAAGTAAAGGCCACCATGTCTGAGAGGAAGGGGGCTGAGGAAGCAAGTGCAGTAGTTTGCAAAGCCCAAAAGGGGCCAACACAGGAGGTACAGGGTCACAGCCAACTGTGGCTTGTCATCCGCCTCTTTCTGTCCTGACACTTAGTACATCTGCGTCTCCCCTAGGATGGGTTCTGGGATCCACAAGAGGGGACAGTGAATCTTGTCCCTTTGGTGTGCCTTGTGTTTATACCTAAAGGGAGTTACTCTGTCAGCTCCAGCTGAGGGTGAAGAACGGACAGACACACGGTTGTTTTTGTCTTCTGGTATAAAAGTACTCTTCTAAGTCATCTTTGAGCTCTGGGGGCCTCAGAGGGAAGACCCAGAGTCCAGATGGAGGGTAAAGAGGAGGAATAAAATGGATTCTTCCTTCTGCCATGACCCACTTCCACAGGGGAGACAGAAGGGGTAAGACAGGGGAGAGAGAGGTATGAGAACAGCCCCCCTGGCCCCCCCCCGGCCCCCCAAAGACCAGCGACCCAATTAAGGGCTTGCTTGGGGTTGGGCAACTAGGCCACAAAGACCCCTTTGTCCAAGTGCCCCACTCCTCCACCCAGAGGAGAACAGCTCAGAGGCTAAGGTGTTTAGGGCAGTAAGCCTGCCAAGAGGAGCTGGGATGGGGAGGCAGGCCTCCGTTATTCCTTCTGGCCATCTCTGACCAGAAAGCCCAAATTTACTGCCTTCATTGTCTTTTGCCAAGGAAGAAAACATTGTCTGCTGTGGAAAATCTAGAAAAGAAGTCTTGGTGGTGTGTGTGTGTGTGGGGGGGGAACACTTCTCTAATATTGAGGGAGGTTCAAAGTCGAGTTTTTGTTTGTTTGTTTCTGTAACTAAAAAGCTATGCCAGAAGAAAGTGAACCTGGGCACACATTGTTGGCTAAGCTTGGTCACGGGGCTGAAGTTATCCCTAAACTTAATTTTTGTATCTCATTCCAAGATCTCCAGATAAAATCAGCCAAAAGAAAGGAGGTGGAAAATCCCCCACAAATTCCCTTGCTCCACAGTCCATGCCGGAGTGAAAGGATCCAGATGTGCCTCCTCCCACAGGCAGATGTTTTCTGACATGTGTATGACATATGACGCTGGCTGCACCCCAACTCCCATGACTGCCCTCAAGGCCCATCAGACATTGCTCGCTCCAGGCCCAGAGCCCAGGGCAGAAGAGAGGTCACTATTTCTCTAAGAGCCAGGCCTGAAGCTTTGTCACTATCCACATCATGGATTCCTCTCAAGCTGCTACCACAGCTAAGAAGTGTGACTTATCGCTAGTGTTCCCTCCTCAGACTGAATGGCCTCCCCATCCACCAGTTCTGGAGGGTCACAAACCCTCCATCCCCATCCCCAGCTCTGAGCACAGCACCTCCGTTCCTGTGTCAGGAGTCAGACAGGAAAGCTTTTGAAGGAGTCCACTATTAAAAACAAACAGTACAAAAATGTTGACTCCTCATTTAATAGTTGAGAACAGACTTGAAAAGAGGCAGTGACTTATCTAAGCACAAACAGCCGGAGGAAGGTGCCCAGTCGGGCCCATGGGTGAAGCCCTTAGGGCTGTTTGATCAATCTCCAAGCCTAAGAGGCCCTGCAAGTCTGAGCATGGGAGGAGAACAAGGTCTCATACACGCTAAAGCTCAAAGGTGGTCCTTGATCATGAACCGGCCATCCCACCAGATGTTGAGCCAAGAGATCCTATATCCGTGGCACAGGAGAGTGTGGGGAGCCCTTACCTCGGCAATGAGCACCCTCATCTGAGCCATCCATGCAATCCTGGACCCCGTTGCAAAGATGAGACATGGGAACACATAGTTCAGTCCCCAGACAACTGTGCTCATTTGGTGGGCATCTCTGGGCTTTACTCTGTGGACCTGGGAACAAACAGAAGTGACGGCATAACCAGGCTGCCTGGGGTGGCTGTCTAGCGTCTCTGTACTGAGTCGGTAGGTTTAATAAGCCAAGATTGGCATTTCAGATAGCCATACATTTTAGATCTCAAGAGGTCTTAGGGACTGGATGGATCCTTCTACACGCAGCTGCTCCACTCACAAAAGTAGCCACACATCTGGGGACAGCTGTGCAAAGGGGAAAGCTAGGGCTTACTCTTAAATGCTCCATGCTTAGGGAACCTTCAGCCTCAACATTCTTTTTTTTTTCTTTTTTCTTTTTTTGTTTTTTCGACATAGGGTTTCTCTGTGTAGCTCTGGCTGTCCTGGAACTCACTCTGTAGACCAGGCTGGCCTCAAACTCAGAAATATGCCTGCCTCTGCCTCCAGAGTGCTGGGATTAAAGGCATGTGCCACCACTGCCTGGCCAGCCTCAACATTCTATAATCAGAAGACAGGCAGAAGGTAGAAGGCAGAAGTGAAGACTTTGATGAGCTTAAAGAAACACAGTCCCTGGCAGAAAGGAGCTCAAACGATAAACAAACACAAACTACATTTGTGTGGTTCTCAGAGCGCAGAGCTGGGTCTACAAGTGAGCCAACTCACACACAGAGCACCGGCCATATGCGGTTCTCAAACGCTGTGAGTACACTAAGTTAAAACTACCTACAAAATATATACTAGTTTTTTGATATATCAAAAGAAGGCAGGAGATAGGGGATGGGATAGGGGGTTTCCGAAGGGGAGATCTGGAAAAGGGACAACATTAGAAATGTAAATAAAAGAAAATATCCAATCCAAAAAAAAAAAGAGGGCAAAAGATCTCTAATAATCTCATACAGATAGTATTAATATATTGAAACAATATTTTGAGTGCCTTTGGTAAAAGTATCCAAATTAGTCTTAGCTGTTTGCTTTTTTTAGTGTGGCTACTTGGAAATTTCAGAACTGTGTATGTGACTTATACTGTATTTCAATTAAACTGTATTATTCTAGACTTGCAACCTAAAGCAAAGATCTAACATAGATCTGGAGAGGTAAAAAGTTGTGCCCTACTGACCACATCCCTCTTAATTGCTATGGTTGCCAGGTGGAGCAATAGTAGGATAAGACAATAGTCCCAGCAGGCAAAGTATGAGAGGGTGTGTCTGTGTGGGTGGGGCCCTACAGGCACTGCTTGTGCAGGGGGCAGCTTGTGGGTAAGGGAGTTCCATACCATTTGGTGACCCTGCCTGGGTTTGTGTGCACCCCTGCCACTTCACGTGTTTGGGCATCTGTCAGAGTGTTTCTGCAGCCACTCTTGGGAGCATCCACATGGGCTATGCAAACCTGTTGCTCCTTCGTCTGGTGGGTGTGGGTGTTTGTGCCAGGTGAGGCTGTGCATATCTGTATGGTCCAGGAGAACGAATGTGTGTGAACACACATGTGGGGATTATCTAAGATGGGATTTGTATCAAACCGAAAGAAGAATGAACAAGAGTGTGACTCAGCCCTTCTCTGTGGCTTTCTGTCCTTCTATCACACAGGCAGGGAGTCAGACAAGTGGAGAGGAAGTAGTGTAGCCAGGAGGAGGCTACAGGTCTGATATCCTGACTCCTACTCCTCCAGGGAAGGACGCAGGGGTGAGGAAGAAAACAGGAATCTTCATTTCCACCCTAAACATTACCCTTGATAACCATGGTTGGAGGGATGAGGAAAAGGTACAGACAGGACCAGAGCCAGATGAAGCTCAGAGCATGCTAAGACCTTGGCCAGGATTGGCCATGTAGGGGAGATACTGCAGGTGGAGACCCCAGTACTCTAGGGTCCTGGCAGCAAGTCCTCCTCCCTGTAAACCATTTCCCATCCTGGCCACTGGCAGGGTGAAGGCTGGGTGGAGACCTTTCTCCCAGTTTAAACAGCTGCCTCTGATTACACCACTTATTGGGGGTAGGGTGTCGGGAAGGGCACAGGGGTGGGGCTTCTGGTACAGAGACTGAGTAAGGGCAATGGCCTTTGGCCTGGGACTAAGGGCAGCAGGCTACCTGGCAAGACCTGAAGGCCCATAACTGGACACCAGCCAGAGAAGCTTCAAAGCCGGGAAGAAGAAAATGCTCGAAGAAAAGTGTAACTCGGTTATCTCACTCATGACAAAGACGTAGCCCAGAGGATACTGTTCCCTACAGCCTTGGGGATGTAGCAGCCAAAGGAGAAATCCAGGGTGCTACTGCTACACACACCAGGCACCCTGCAGGTACTCTGAAGAAGCAGGGACACTTTTAGCTGTATCATGGGCAAATACAAGCACAGAGCAAGGTCCATGCTAGGCTAGAGATGGCTGCTCTTATCTGGAGAGAGGGAGCCAGGGAAGGTACTCACAGATCTCAGGGGCTTCGTCAGAGCCATCTGGGCAGTCTCTTTCCCCATCACACCGCCAGCCCTTCGAGATACAGGTGATTTGGTCTCTGCAGGCAAACTGCTTAGGGCTGCAAGTTTTAGGGGCTGAAGACAAGGAAAGAAAGGGAAAATGTAAAGGGGGGAGAGAAATCAACTCTTGGACCCTGAAGCTTCCTGAGACTTGTTCTTCCCCAGTATCCTCTATACCGTGGACCTGAGAACCGTGGAGAAGGAGCCAAGAGGACCTTATTGTCCCTTTCCAAGTTTTCTAGATTGTCTGTCTGGCATATCCCTCTACCTCTTTGCTGTTTGTCACCCCACCCGACACCAGCACCCCTCACTCTGTCGGGGATGATGGTGAGGCAAGGTAGAGACCTTCACTGTGCTTTTTCTCCATGTTCCTCTTATTCCCACTGGCAGCCAGCAGCTGGTCTTTCCTAACCTCTCTGCTTCTCTGACCTCAGGACACCACTGGCCTCTTGACCTATATCACCCAGCTCCTACTCCTTACCACTGGACCCCAAGATGAGAACTATGGAGGTGCCCTTAGCACACAGTGTGACTTGGAGATGTTATCTGCAGAGGGCAGCTGGGCAGAAACTTCAGCTTCCACAAGACACAGCTTCCCTTGTTGGTCCATCCGCAAGTAGAGGACTTTTGGGAGAGTTCTCCGGATAAGAAGGATCTAAAGCTCACTACCCTGCAGAGGCAGGGTGCTCTGGCTAGCTTGATCTCTAGGAACTAATTGGGATGTCCCTCACCTGTGGAGTGATTCTATCCAGGGAGACCACCTGGCTCTAATTCCTCTCATCCCCCAGTGAGGAGCTACACTGGAGACAGCTGGCATTACTGTGAGCAGCATACGTGCTCGGACAGTGATAAACTAGCTCTTTCCATGTGCCGTCTTCTTTAGTCTTTCATGCAGGATGACAAGAGGGAAGGCTAACCCACAGTTTCTGGGCCAGATCTGCCCAGGATCACACACCTGGCAAGTGACAAACCAGGACTCAACCCAGTTCAGCCGAATCTAGGTTTCTGTTGTTGTTTTGTTTCCTGTTTTCTTTCTTTTTAAGTTTTCTTATATGTGTATGGGTGTTTTGCCTGCGTGGCTGTCTGTGTAGCCATGGGGTCTGTTTGCCTGGTGGCTGAGGAGGGCACAGAGGCACTGGGTCCCCTGGAAGTGGAGTTAGAAATGGGTGCAAGATGGCTTCGCAGGGTGGGAATTGAACTCAGGTACTCTGGAAAAGCGAGCAGTGCTCTTAACCACTGACGCAGTTCTTTAGCGCCAGGGCTCTAGGTTCTTAAAGGGTGCAGCCATACCTCCAGCCCGTCTGTTCTGGTCACCATGTCCTGCATGGGGTAGGGGGTGTTTCATCCACACCAAGGCAGGAATCTCCCCTCCCAGCTTCTCATCACCTTCTCCCCTACCGGGTAGAGCCCATTTCTGTTTCTCTAACACATACTGGAGGCCAGCTCTGTGCCAGGCACTGAACTAGGCATGGGGATATGTCCAAAGGCCATGGACCCCTCCGGACCCAGAGTTCCTGGGGAGATTACACAGTACTAACTCAGGGCTGAGACAGAAGAGTAAGAAAAATGTGTCAGGGCTCTGAAGGAGGGAGTCTGATGGCCACACTGAAATGTCCTCTCTCCCTCATCCCCAGCTCTGGCAGAGGGGACTGTACCCAGGCCCCTGGCCAGAACCAGAGCTGAGTTCAGGAAACACATCAAGGATGGCCTGGCCAGGCCCCCTTGGAGTCCCCCTCCCTCCCTCCTACCCTGATCCGGGAATAAAGGCCCCTTGAGGAGGTGGATAATGCTGAGTTCATTGCCCCACTGGGCCAGCTGTGAGGTCTTCCCGGGGAAACAGCCCGCCAGCCTAGTTAGCATGCTGGAGACCATCACTTCCCCTGGCCAGCCAGGCGGCCTGGGGGGGGGGGGGACTGCAGTGGGATTCAGAGACAGATAGGGTGTTTGGAGCTCAGAATCGGACCCCTGAGACACACAGGCTGAGGACATGTCTTCCCTTTCCCACCTAGGGCTGAGCCCATGCCCCAACACTCCCGGTGGCAGAATTCACAGTCAGGACCTGAGGTCACTGGCTGGTCACTCTGACCTCCTCTGTCTTCCGTGTCCCAGCCATGGATCCCCTCCTTTGGTCCTCACATGGTTCCCCAACTGTCCCCCACCCCCATTTTGGCCTGAATTCGACAGAGGAAACAGCAGCTGGCCAACTCCAAAAGCTGAAATGAGAGATTCACAAACCAGATGTGCTCTTGCGGAGGGCAGTGGGGGATGGGCTCCCTCCCTCCTTCCCAGAAAGGAAGAGGAGGGCTCAGACCCTGTCCTGCACCATCTCCTCAGGCCCAGGGGCAGAGGGTGGATGGGGGTGGGGAGTGTGGGTCTCTCAGGAGAGCCAAGATAGCAGAAGGATTGGAGAGAGATAAGTGAAGGGACTTCCTGTCAGCCATGGAAGAGAAAGCCCTAGAAATTCTGAGTGAGAAGGCTGAAGCCTGTCTTTGATTTCCTTCAGAGGGAGAAGGAAAACACATAACCTACTTTGGGACAGTCTCCACAGCCAAGTGAAGCCTCCTCCAAGCTGGGAGGGAGCTGGGAGTGGATGGGGGAGGAAATGTATAATCTCTTTAAAGGCCAAGCCAACCTAGATGCCCTTAGCGGAGTCTTTTGCATCTGAACTAAATACTCAGAAAACCTGTCTTTGTGGCCTTCCCTGCCGGTCCCCTCACCGTCCTCCACACCAGATGGCAGTGAACATTCTTTAAAGGTGACCACCACCGAGTGCCACACACAGATCTGAGACCCTGTGGTCTGACTGTCAGGTTGTGAGATGTTTGTCAGTGCAATCCCATCCTACAGAGAATACTGAGAAAGAAGAGGTAGGAACACGGTTCCCTGTCAGAGGGAGGGCAACAGAGATTGTACAGAGTGGGTAGCCTCTAGGGAGGAGGGCATGGAGGAGTGGGGCAAGGATGGGACAGAAGAGGGCTGGGGCCTAAGGGAGAAGCAGGAGAGAGGGAGGAGGGAGAGAGTGCTGCAGGAGCACGGGGACACAGGAGTGTCTGTTCTCAGCTTTGCCTAGAGATGTGACCGACATGCTAACTTGGCCAACACCCTTCCCCTCCCCAACCAGGCACCCAGCCCAGCCATGGCCCCCAGGGCCACCAAGCTGGAGCCAGGGCAGGAGGTGTGGGGTTGGGTGTGTATCCAGACACAACACAGACCCCACTGCCTGGCTCAAGCCTTGGCTATCTCCTCTGTCCCACTCTGGGACCTTGGGGTAGGGCTGTGACAGGAGTCCAGTATGCCTGGCTAGGGGAGAGGGAGAGGAGAAAGTGCAGTCCTGGACAGAGACTTTCCAAAGAAGGGGGGCCTGCCCTTCAACAACCCCTGGGAGCCCCAGGCATTTTTTCTGAAGGACAGGAGACTGAAGGAACACCAAGAAAGTGACCTGGGCCACTTGGAGAGTGACAGGGTAGAGAGAGGGCTAGGCGCCCTCTGATAGGTATGGGGACATTCTGTTAGGGAAACCACATGGCTAAGTTATGTGAACAGGCTGAGCTGGGGACAGACTACAGGAATCTGAGCTTTCAAACATTTGAGAGCCGGGCAGGGAAGGCCTCCTGCCCAACACAGAGCTTTCCCCAAATTTTATGTATTTTGGGTGTTACCAGTGGCTCCTTCCCGTGGCTCAGTGAGGTTCAGACACATTTTTGTCATTCCTGAGTCTGAAACCCTGCTTTGCTTTGCGGCCTGGGACAGATGGACAGACAGGGTGGCTTGGACCACCAGAGGAAGAGAAGGGTCTACCCTTCAATCCTGAGTCAATATTGACTCAGCAGGACATCAGCCTGACCCACGACCCTGTCTCTTCCTTTCCCCCCGCAAATAAAATCCAGATCCCCTGGAATGCTTGCGTAGGTCAACATATCTCTCCCAAGGCTGAGTCCATTATTAGCCCTCCCCCATGCCCACATGGCCTGTGCTCACCGGTGGTAAAGACCTGAGCTCCTGACCTGTTCTCTAGGTCTTTCCCATCAGGAGAAAGTTCTACCAGAAGTTTCACCTCCTTTTTTTCTTTCTGAAATACCTCCAGTCCTTCCTTTTAGCCAACATCAACAACTCAAGTTTTTTTGTTTGTTTCTGTTGTTGTTGTTGTTTCAGAAATATGTGCCCTAATGCCAATTCCCCAAATCAGTGAACAGGGTTAGGAGAGAGGATTTCGGAGGAAGTTGGAGGGGGCGGTCTGGGTCCAGGAAGGTTAAGGGGCAGGCAGGAAAGCCCATGAGAAATGCCATCACCAGGTAACTTTTAAGATCTAGGGGACCGCAGAGGTTAGAGTTAGACAAAAGAAATTAAGACAGTGACTGAGAACAGAGTCAGGCTGCAAAGGATGCACGCACACAGGATATAAATCAAGAGGGCCAGAGACACAGAGCAGGCAGATAGCAAAGTGGACAGCCAAAACCAAAAACAAAACAGGAAGGGGGCTGGGGCAGAGGTTGCCCAAAGGGTGACCCAGCTCTCCTGGGGTGAACCCAGAGAATGACCCTCCCTCTCCCTCTGACAGAGTGGAGGGCAGCACATATCCTGGCCTTGGGAGACAAAGTCCCAGCATCAGTAACATTTTGACTAACAGGAGTCCAGATTAGAGGCTGCTGTCTCTCACAGAGCTGGAGGTTGTCTCACCACCACCATCACCACCCACACAAGGAAGTCAAACTCTTCAGCCAGGGAAGTCAGGGCCTGGGATTGTCATCCTCAGGGGAGTGTGATGAAGATCCCCCTCTCTACCCCTCACCACCTTCTGGGAGGTGCTGCACTGGTGCCCTGAGGTCTCGGCAGGGGAAATACTCCAGAGCCAACTGCTTCCTTCCCCAAACAAAGCAGGATCCTGCTAACCAGGCTGAAATCTGGGACAGAACACAGGAGGCGGGACCAGGTTCCCTGGCACAAGTCACCACCAACTCAGGGACCCTTGCTTAGACCCACTCAACAGTCCAGGTTCCTCAAGGAAAAGCAGGCTCTCCTACTCAGATCTGGATCACAGGCAGAGTAAAGAATCCAAGGGGCAGGGAAGACGTGAGAAGAGAGAGAATTCAGAGTGTGAGTGAGAGAATAAATTCTGGGCTTGAGGTTAAAGTAAAATTGTGATAAGGAAGGTCTTTGCAAAGGTAATCGGCGGCTGGTCGATTTGGGGTTTGTTGGTACAGGAGACAGAACCCAGGGCTTTAAGCATGCTAAGTGTGCCCTGCCACCCCCTTGAGCAGCGCCCAACCCCAGGGAGGGGTTTGAAGAGGGCATTGGTTTGGAAATGATCTGACTTAGGTCTGGGCCTGGGGTGACGACAGAGAAAAAAAAAGCACAGAGAACAAGACTGAAAGAAAAAGTCTCGTGAACATCAAAATAATGGCCTCGATGAATCTCCTACACACGCCCGGCTTTGAAGGAGGGATGTTTAGGATTTGGGTCTGAACAGGGAGAACAGAAACTAGACCGTTTTCCAGGGAGACAGGACTGCCACCTTTCCTAGCACCTACTAACATGCTGGCTTAAGAGGGAGAAGAGCGGCCTGGGGAGAGAAGTCAGCTGTCTTCCCTGTGCTGGCTGCCAGTCAAGCTCCTCCACCATGAACCGTCCCATCTCAGCAGGGTCCTCAATGATCGTCTCTCTGCCTTTTCCATCCTCCTTGGCTACAAATGTATCCAAATGTGTCTACCAGGAGGAAGTAAAACCTCTCACTCCACAAGGCAGAGGACTCCAGCATGAGTTTCAGACACAGAGAGAGAGTATGGGGCAATCCTAAAGTTATTTCTGAGCAGCGGAAAGGGCAATTAGAACTGTGTAGGTCGAGGTAGGAGGCTCCTTCTCAAGAAAGCCAACAAGGATGCTCAGTGTCTAGAGGGCTCAGCTAAGAGCTCCAGAATGCATAGGGCCTACTCTTCTACAGGTTCTCTCTTCCTCCCCAGGAAGTGCTCCTTTCCCTAGGACCATATTTCTTGCCAGAGATGGGACAGAGGACATCCCGTGTGCTAGGACACATACCCTACCACTGACCTTTACCCCAGCCCCGACAGACCATGTGCAGGGCTGAAATGAACTGGGAACTTAGAGGTTCGTGGCTAGAGACAGTTAAGGAGAACGTGTTAGAGTTCCTCATTCAATGACCACCAATCAACTAAGTGCAGCATTTAGGGTCCTGGGGATTACGCTCCCCAGGACTAGGTACTGAATGAGCCAGGGATCTTCACAGGGCATCCTTCCTGTCTACCTGATTCCATCCACCCTCCTTCATGGGGTCCCTGGCGGGTCTGTTTTTTGCTTAATACATTTTCTTCCCAAAGCTCTTTGCCTCAGTTTCCCCTCTCCCCTCCCAGTGCGGAGACCAAGAAGAAAGCATGGGATGACGTTAGACGTGAAGGGCAGAGGGAGTCTGCTCAGGCTTGTCTGACAGGGCAGTCTCTTTCCTCATCGCAGGCAGAAAATTAGGGGTGGCAGCCAGACAAGACAGTCCCCAACATGACATGACTGAGGGCCACTGAATAAACTGTTTTCCTGGGCACAGCTGTCTCCTGACCCTCTTGTCCTCCTCCCCCAACTGAAACAAGTTAGAGAAGGGGGGAGGGATACAGAATCTGGTTTCAGAGAAAAACTTTCCCAATCCCGGCTTGGCAAGCTCTCGAAGGCAGAGGAGGGCTGTAAGATGCTATGAAGCTGTTGTCCCCAGGTTTGTCTCAAACCTGACAGGAAGTCACAAAATCTCTCCCCTTCTCAAGTTAGGGACCGGGCCCAATTCAGCCCCATGACCCCAGCGTGAAGCTTGGGCAAGTCTTGAACTGGTGACTCATTTCAAGAGGAAAAGCAGCTGACAGAAAAGGGACGAGGGGCACGCAATTCTCCCAAAAGAACACAGTAGCCCAAACCTAACTAATATATAAAGTGTATGTCTGAGGTGAGGTAGGGCTGGGCTTTACTCATTTACGAAATGAGCAGGAATTGCGGTGTGGGGGTATAGTCATAACCCCCATCCCAACCTCCAACTCTCCTTCCAATCCAAACTGTGATCAAGCCAGAAATCAGGGAGACAGAGCCTCCTGTGAACCCCTCCCCAGCCTTCCAGACCATTCTCCAGTCTCTTCCAGAATGATGACATCTGACGTTTTCCTCTCATCTTAAAACTCCCAGGAATTAAGAAGGGAAATTCAGCCATAAGCATCACCAGACCCCTCCATCCCTCAACCGGGCTACTGACAGAGGCCCTCAGAGGGGAAGTGCTTACTTCGGAACCCAGGCAGGCAGCCCAGGATTCTGGACCCAGGCCTCTATGCCTGGGATGCAGGGCTCATTCCACACCCAAACAGGGGGCCCTCCCTATCCTCACCCACAGCTTTCTCGGCCTGCCTGCCCTTTGGCCAGCAGGGCACCCCTAGCCAGCTTTGCCTTCCAGCCTTCAGAGTCCACTGCAAAAGGCCCTCCGCCCCCTTTTGCAGCGGTACACAGCAAATCCGGATTCCTTCACAATTCAGATGGGGGGTGAGGGGGGAGGCGGGAGGGTGGAGGATGTAGGGGAGGCAGAGGCCCTCCCGTACCAGAGATAGGAAAAGAAGGCCTCTCAATCTCAAGATCAGAAAAAGGGGGAGCCCTCCTTTGCTAGCCAGGCCTCTGGTCTTTGTCTGAGCTGGGGGGCCCTGGAAGCATCATTTGTCCCAGGATCCCATCCCCCAAATCAGACCCCATCCCCGCCCCCAGTCAGGCCGCTGCTGTGTCAGCTGGACTAGGATAACAAAAGGCACCCCCTCCCGCGGCTCCCTTCCCCATCCAGACGCAGGAGTGGGGGTTGGGGAGGGGGAGCCCCCAGGGGTCCATGGGGGCCGCCGGAATCTCACTCACCATCCATAGTGGCCCCGGCGACCAGAGCTGAAAGCAGGGGCAGCAGCAGCAGCAACGGCGGGGTCAGCATGGTGTGGGCCGATGCAAATAGCAGCCCCCACCCTCTGGTCCTGTTACTTCTTGTCCTCGCCCCCCCCCAATTGGGGGGTCCCCCTTTATCTTCCTCTCCCCGACTCTTCTATTCTTATCTTTTCCTTAAGCAAAGCGAACCAGGGGCATAGGTGAAATGGTACAGTTCCGAGCCCCCTGGGAAGGGCCTGCTGATGCGGGTGCGCCCCCTGCCCCCAAATTCGAACCCTTCACCCCTGCTTTACTCCTCGCTCCTCTCCCCCTCCCAGGGCGAAGCTCACAGCCCCATCTCGGAGCCGCCTCCGGCTGCAAAAATGCACAATTGGGAAGAGGCGGGGTGGGGGGTGGGGGGCGTGGACCCGATGGGGGTGCCTTTGGTAGGGGCCTGATGGAGCACTAGGGGCTCCCCGTTTCCGCCTCCTCAGTGCACTGGCCTGGAGCTCGCACCGCTGTTTCCCGGACTGAAGTGCCGCGGGGGGGGGGCGAAGGGAGGGGGGTGCTCAGAGGGGAGAGGGAGGGGACAAGGAGAGGAGGGAAGGAGGGAAGGGGCGGGGAAAGAAAAGGGGGGGGGGAGAAAGAGCTACGCGGCAATCCAGACAGTGCGCATGCGCCGATTTGGCGCGCTGCCCTGAGGAGGGGGAGTCGGAGGCGCGACAAGCTTTGGAGTTCTGGGAAGCGGTCCGAGAGTGGGAGTCCCCGGGCGCCCTGTCCTCTAACTGCGTCTACCTCATCCCAGCTCTCCCTGGAGCTGGTGGAGCCATGGGTGGGATGGGGTAAGGGGCGAGGGGAGCTACGCTCTAGCGCTTCTTTAAAACTCATTGTCACACCCCAGGATTTCAGATCCCCTCGGTGGGGTCCAGAGCCGCTGTCTTGGTGGAGGCCTGAATTCCTTGGGGAAGCCCAGACAGTGCCTTTCCAGCCTAGGGTGGGGGCAGGGGTGGCCAGTCCGCAGGGAAGGTACGAGAAAGGCTGAGCTTTGATTTGGAGACTTTGTAAGAACCGGTCCGGGATTGGGGCCTGCTTCCTCAGGGGGCGGAGTGAAGGAGGGGCCACTTGGGCCCGCCCCCACCTCGCTCCAGGGCTCAGAGTAAACAGGGACACCCGCGGGGACACGCTGCAGCTTGTCCGCCCGCCTAGGGCTCAGGGATGGAGCCCACCTTAGTACCCGCCCTGTCCTGCTCGCCTGGCACAGGGCGCGGAGAGGCAGGCTCTGGTTTGGAGGGAGGTGACTCACTAGCGGGTGGGGTTGGGGTAGAGCCATCCCCTTTCGCCCTGAGAGGTCAGGCTTGATTTTTTTTGTTGTTGTTTGTTTGTTTTCTTTTTGATACCTTCTGACTGGCCTCCCACCAAGTCAAGGTTTCAGATGCCAAACTACGGGGAGGTGGAACCAGGGACTGCTAAGCTCCGCTTCCAGACACCGATTCTAGGGGGTTGTGTGCTGAGTGCCGGACCTTTGTCTCCAGTCTCAGCCGGTTCGGTACTCTGGAGTCCAGAAAGCGTCGGGCGGTTCCTAGGGCCGACGAACGTGCTTCCGGCCACTGCCCTCTTGTGGGCGACGTTTGAAGGCTGTAACCCTTAGTGTCTGACTTTCTCTGTGACCTGAAGTGAAAGTTCTGGGACGCTGAGCAGGCCAGGCGACATCCCCTGCTAGAAATGAACTTTAAAGGCCAGAGACCAGTACACTAACTCCATAGGAGGGTCCCCACTCCAGCCTGTCACTGGCAGAAAGCAATTTGTCCATTTATGACAGAGAGCTTTTCCCCAAAGAGAGCTTACATTTCGCAACGACAGGCTTTGCCTAGGGACATGGCTATCTGTCTTTATAGTCTCCCAGGCTGGACCCTCAGGGTCCGTCTCTCCTCCATCCAGTTTCCAGCCTCTGCTCAAATAGAGGCCTGCCGTCTTTTGAAATATACTGCAGGTTTCCTTCTTCTTTTTGTTGTTGTTGTTGTTGTTTGTTTTTTTAATTTTTTTTCTAGCACAGGGTTTCTCCCAGCAGGGGTGGTCTGTTATTCTTCCTTTTATCCAGCTTCCATGGCCTAATACAGTGCCAGGCTCAGGCAGGCAGTCACTAAATATTTTTAGTGGATGCTTACAGGCTTCCTGCTAGGTCTCCACCCAATATTTTGGTTCAACCGAAATCTGGTTGAAACTGACCTCAGGCAACGTTGATAGGAAAAAAGACATCCATAGCTACCTTGTAGCAAGTTGCCTGAGAAGGCTGAAGGCCTCCAGCTTGGCTTACACAGGTGAATCTTCCTGAAGCTTCTTACCTCGTCTCTTCCATGGGCCTGTACTGGGTATTTCTGATAACATTTCATCCCGTAATTCTTTGCCTCAGTGTCCTCTCTCTGTGGCTACCCTTCAAAACAACAACCACATCCAAAGAGAAGGTGGAGGAGGAGGAGGAGGAGGAGGAGGAGGAGGAGGAGGAGGGGGAGAAGGAGGAGGAAAGGAAGGAAGGAAGGAAGGAAAAAGAAAGATAGACGTGGGGCTGGAGAGATGGATGACTCAGGGGTTAACAGATCTTGCTGTTCTTACAGAAGTCCTAAGTTTCCAGCACCCACATTGAGTGGCTCATAACTGCTTGCAACTCCAGCTTCAGAGATCTGATGCCCTCTTGTGGCCTTCCTGGGGACCTGCATACTCGTGCACACATCTACACACAGACACATGAATAAAAAACATTTTTTTTAAAGATTTATTTATTGGGGGGCTGGGGAGATGGCACAGTGGTTAAGAACACTGGTTGTTCTTCCAGAGGTCCTGAGTTCAATTTCCAGCAACCACATGGTGGCTCACAGCCATCAGTAATGGGATCCAATGCCCTCTTCTGGCATGCAAGTGTACAAGCAGACAGAACACTCATGTTAAATAAATTAATTAATTAAAAAAAATTATACAATGTTCTGCCTGCATATATGCCTACAGGCCAGAAGAGTGCACCAGGTCACATTATAGATGGTGATAAGCCACCATGTGATTGCTGGGAATTGAACTTAGGACCTCTAGAAGAGCAGCCAGTGCTCTTAACTTCTGAGCCATTTCTCCAGCCTCTAAAAATTTTTAAAAATACTTTTGTTTTTATTGTTTTTAACTATGCATGTGTGAGTATGTAGAACACTAAGGCATTGGATCCCCTGCTGGAGCTGACGACACTACCTCCCAGTTTGGGTGCTGGGAACACAATTCAGGTCCTCTGGAAGCGCAGGTTGTTCTTAACCTCCAAGCCATACCCCCAGCACCCTTGCCGCCTCTTAGGAAGCCTCTTCCAAGGACTGGGATGTAGTGCAGTTCATTCTTCACTGGCCATGCACAAAACCCTGGGCTCAAAACCTAGCACTGTATACTATCTGCAGTGACACACACCTGTAAATCCAGCACCAAGGAGGTAAAGACTTAGAGGAGCAAGGGTGCAGAGTCAGAGGTCATCCTTGGGTATAGAGAAAGAGTTAGACCAGTCTGTGCTACATGAGACCCTGTCTCAAAAGAGGGTAGAAGGGGCTGGAGAGATAGCTACTCTTCCAGAGGACCTGGGTTCAATTCCCAGCAGTCATATGGCAGCTCACAACTGTCTGTAACTTCAGTTCCAGGGGATCTGACACCCTCACAGACATACAGGCAGGCAGGACACCAATGTACATTTTCAAAAAAACATGTGTGCCACCACAGTGGGCTGGGAAAAAGGGGGGATAGCAGCAGCTTAGGCTGGAATTGTAACAGAAATAATGGAAATTCAACACAATGAGTTGAATGTGAGCTCTTCCATCAGCCATGGTCATCCAGAATCTGCCCTCAGCCACCATGCTGAGTCTGTGCTATCTACTGAATACAAATGTGCTTTGATTTCTTCTTCTTCTTCATCTTCTTCTTCTTCTTCTTCTTCTTCTTCTTCTTCTTCTTCTTCTTCTCCCTTTCTCTCTCTCTCTCTCTCTCTCTCTCTCTCTCTCTCTCTCTCTCGTTATTGTGCTTTGGTATTTTGCCTGCATGTCTATCTGTGTAAGGGTGCTGGATTTCCTGGAACTGGAGTTACAGATAGTTGTGAGCCACCATTTGGGTGCCGGGAATTGAACTGAGGTCCTCTGGAAGAGCAGCTGGACTCTTAACCTGCAACGTTATCATCTCTCCAGCCCTGTGTTTTTATTTCTATTAACTTTGCATTACAAAAATGGTGATACTTAATTATTAATAAAACTTAGAATATAAGAAAATAAACTTATCACTTCTCTTTCCTTGTGTTTTGGGTCTTTTGGTTTTTTGTTTGTTTGTTTGTTTTGTTTTTTGGGTTTTTTTTTTTTTGCTGCTATTGTTTATTTTTGTTTTTTTGAGACAGGGTTTCTCTGTGTAATAGCCCTGGCTGTCCTGGACTTGCTTTGTAGACCAGGCTGGCCTTGAACTCACAGAGACCCATCTGCCTCTGCTTCTGCCTCCTGACTGCTGGGACTAATGGTGTGTGGCACCATGCCCAGCTAAACTTGTCACTTCTTAAACTTCCACTTTTGGCCCCAACCTCAGAAAAACCACTAAGCATATTCCTTAGAAGTGTCTTCAAGGAAGCCTGTTAGTCAGCGGTATACAGTTGCAAATGAGCTGGTATACACTGTTTCAGAACTCACGTTCTTCACCTTAGCTTATCTTGAGATCTTTCCACGATATCTGTACAGATCCAGACCGTGTTTCATATTAATATCTTGAAGCTCCTTGATGGCTAGTTTTGTTTTTCTTTTTTCTTTCCTTTTCTTCTTCTTCTTCTTCTTCTTCTTCTTCTTCTTCTTCTTCTTCTT
>JADRCH010000151.1:5474596-5558187 GCA_019843965.1 Rhynchomys soricoides
TCTTCCTCCTCTCCCTCTCCCCCTCCTCTTCCTCCTCTTCCTCCTCTCCCTCCTCTCCCTCTCCTCCTCTTCCTCTTACTCCTTTCTTTCTTTCTACAAAGATGTCCTGATGCCTAACCTCACACTAAATGCAAAAACTAACACAAAGTAATTGTAGACTTGTAACATGAAAGCTAAATCACGAAGCTGTTAAGAGAAGACACAGTACTGACTGCCAGGCTCTCTGTCCCTGTGCACTCAGATGCACACAGGCACATACAGGCAAACAAACAAAAGCCTGTCTTTGTAGTGGAATGCAGCTTGACAAAGTAAATGAACCAGGACCACATGCGACAACATGCATGAATCTCAAAACACACTGAGTGGAAGATGTCAGGCCCGTCCTCTGTTATCTCAACTATCTGAATTCTAATAAATCAGAATGAATCCACGGATTTACAAGGGCCTCCTGTCAGTTCAGTAAGAATCTTGCCACTAAGCCAGACCCTATGATTTTCATTTTAATAAGACTTTGTGTCTCATCGCTATCACATAGAAGTGTGGGAACTTGAATCCATGTGACTTGGCTCCAAAAGTCATTGTGAACCAGTCAATACATCAAACCAGGACAGCCTCACGCATGAATAAGATCTCACAAGAAAAGCAGAGCATGTGCTGGTGTGATGTCTCAGCGGTTAAAAGCACTGGCTGCTCCTCCAGAGGTCCTGAGTTCAATTCTCAGCAACCACATGGTGGCTCACAACTATCTGTAAAGGGATCTGATGCCCTCTTCTGGTGTGTCTGAAGACAGCGACAGTGTACTCATATAAATGAAATAAGTAAATAGATCAAAAAAAAAAAAAAAAAAAAAAGAACAGACTTCCAATAGTTGTCTCCTGACTAATATATGTGCCAGGGTACACGTGTGCTCCCCCTCCAACATACATACATACACACACTAAACAAATAAATAAAAATCTAAAAATATTAAAATTGTCTGGGTGTGGTGGCACACACCTTTAATCCCAGCACTGGGGAGGTAGAGGCAGATGGATCTCTGTGAGCTCGAGGCCAGTGTGGTCTACAGAATGAGTCCCAGGACAGCCAGAGCTACATAGTGAGAGACTGTCTCAAAAACCAAGCCAAAATAAAACAAAAAATAATTTTTAAAGAAATTCTAATTGGAGGTATTATCAGAGACTTGAAAAAAAGAGATGGTGAAAACCAGCTTGGAAGCTCCCTTTAAAGTGACTCATGCTCAGTGACAGAGCATTTGCCTTAACTGCTCAAAGCCCTGCGTTTAGGACCCAGCTAGGGAGCAGGGATGGCGTGGTGGTTCGGAAGAGAACGCCTCTTATAGACTCCTATATTTGAATGCTGGTCTGGGAAGAAATAGGAGGTATGACCTTGATAGAGGAGGTATTTGGCTGGGGGATGGGCTTTGAGGTTTCAAAAGCCCATGTTATTCCCAGCACGCTCTCTGCCCTGTTGTGATTGTGTCTCAAGATGTGAGTCCTCAGCCACTGCTCCAGTGTCATGCTTGCTTGTACATAGCCATGCTCCCACCATGACAGTTGCAGAGTCCCCATCTGAGACTGTCAGCCCCCAATAACCTCTTTCTTCTGTAGGTTGGCTTGGTCATGGTGTCTCATCACTGAAATAGAAAAGTAACTAAGACAGGTCATGACTAACTAACTGCTGGATACTCCAGGAGATAAAGATTTGAGCTCATGGTCACTCTTTCTACCTAGAGCATAAATCACATGTGACACAAGCCAGGACACTTTCGTTGCATTGGTGGCTGAGACAGGCTGTGTAATGAGGTGAATAAGGAAAGATGTCAAATGTGAAAAACTTTCCCAAGAAGCTTGGCTGCACCAGGAAAGGGAGAAAGGCAAGACACTAATTAGAGGGCGGGAATTTCCTTGCAGAGGCTCAGTCTTGACCACAGCTGGCTCATCCAGAGATGCCTGGCTTTGCCCACCCACCCGGATTGACTTCTGCTTGAGAAGACCTGCTAGCCACAATAAGTGTTCGACAGCCTGAGGGTTCTCTCTGGAGCCCTGAGCTCAGCTGACCCCACCATTGCTCACATCCTGTCACCCTTGGCAGGTCTTGATGGGTGTCCACCCTTCGGCACTAAGCCCAGTGCTTCCTAACCACAGCTCACCACGTCCCAGCCCCTTTCTTGTGCCAAGCCCCGGGCCATTCTGCTGCTTTGCTTGTTTAAAATTGGGTGCTTCCCTGAAGGTATGCTGCCTTTAGTGAGATCTGGATTCTTCCAAGACTGCGGTTGTAGGAACATGGAGATGCAGCCATTCTGGGCTCTGTGTTCCCCGTATCTTCTGTACCTCCACTGGGGTTTCAGTTAGGGCTGTATTTAGTAACAAGTAACAGAACGCCTGATCAGAGCAGACTGAATGCTGAAGAGCTCCAGAGCAGCCATGGGTAAGGTAATGCAGTGCTAAGCTGAAAATCTGAGATCTATCTAAAGAACCCACAAGGCGGAAGAAGAGACCTGACTCCTACAGTTGTTCTCTGACTTCTGTATCTACACACACACACACACACGCACACGCACACATGCATGTGCATGCCCACAAACATGCATATACATGCACATGCACACCCATACACACAGAGAGAGAGAGAGACATAGACACAGACATACACACACAGATGCACACACACATACAAACACAGACACAAACATACACACTCACACACACACATGCACACTTGCACATGCATGCATATGTCCACACAGACACAGACACACAGACATACACACACAGATGCATACACACACACATATACACAGAGATACAGACACACACACACACAGAGACATAGACACAGACATACACACACACACAGAGACACAAACATACACAATCACACACACACACACACACTTGCACATGCATGCATATGTCCACACAGACATACACACACAGATGCATACACACACACACACAGACGCACACACTCGAATGTACACACACACTCACACATGCATGAGTATGTCCACACAGACACACAGACACATATAGACATAGACACACACACACACACACACACACGTACACACACTGCCTTAATAGCAAACAGTTCTGGAGCAAGTCCAGACTGGCTAATCCCTCAAGGGTTGCTTACATTTTCACACTGATATTTTATCCTCTTTAAAGAGGATATGATCACAATCACTGTGGCTGCTGCTATCCCTGGTGTTTCAAGTGGGCCGACACCAAAGATGGCTGACATCTCTCCCAGGGAGTTTTCTAATTGGCCAGACTCTGGTCACTGACTAGGGGAATGTAAATACCTTGATTGCCTAAACCAATTATATGCATCCCCTGATCACCTGGGAGGGGAGTGACTGTAAAAATCTGGACTTTGCTAGTGGGGTGGGGGGGTGGGGGTGTTGGCTCCTGAGTTGACACAATCGGTGATTGCCTGATAAACTTATGACTCTATGTCCCTACAGGAACTCTCTGACAGCTTGTCCTCATCAGAACTGCAACCATGGTTATCTTGAAGTGTCTCTGCTAACTAGTCTGACTCCCGGGAGGAGTATAAACATTCATCAAGTGTTTGTGGAACTCACTGGAGATAGGTACTGGAGAGCTGAATTTGATTGATAGCACTTTGATCTTTCTCTAGGGGTGGGGAGACTCTGAACATGACTGAGAATGTAAAACTACCATAATGAACGAGCCAGAAGTTGGAGATTAGGTGGACTGAGGGTCGATGAAGGGAATAAGTGTCTGACAGGGCAGAAAGCAGGGCTCCTCTGGATATGGTGATGGCCCACACAAATAATCCCAGCTAAAGCAGAGAAGACTGGAGGTCAGCCTGGGCTACACAGTGAGACCATTTCAGAAACCAAACAGTAACAGAAATTGAGCTTTGAGCCTTTACCTTGGGCAGGAGAGGGGCGCCTCTCAGAGACTGCATTGCTGATGTTTGTGTCTACTGATAAGGAGCAGGCAGGATGCTGGGAACACTCCTGGAGAACTTTGCTTAATCTAACTAATGATCAGGTGTTGTCAAAGTGAGTGGAAATGAGGGTCAGAGCTGTCAAGGGGCCCCCAGTGGCTTCAGCTCAACCCTTAACACCCCCACAAATCCCAGACCACTACCCAGTGCTCCTGAGCTGTCTTGTCTGTGAAACGCACTCGGTTCCCTCAATCAATCTGTCAGTGATTTAAAGAGAAAACCACCCCAGTGGAAGGTGTTTGCAGAGGTCTTAAAGTATGTGAGATTGCGTCTGTAAGTGTCTTCTCAAAATGTACAGCCCATCGAGCTAAGATGTCAGCACTATCTCATCCGAAGAACAGTATGAAAAATATTCACATGCAATAGTGTCCAGAATGCTCACATGATAGAAGTCGGCCCTTCTCCACGTTGGCCAATATGTAACCCATGAGCCTTGTAAACACTTGAAACGTGGCTAATGCAATCAAGACCACGAAACTTTCATAACTGAAGTAGTCACATGACTGGTCATTATTGAGGTTTCATGGGCCAAGCCATGGGTTCATGGTGGGGGGTGGGAGGTGGGGGGGGCTCTCTAATCACTGCTAAGAAATTAAAGATTGGGTAAATTGATACATTTACTCTATTACATATATTAAAATGTAATTACTCTATTAGATATTGTGGTGGTTTGAATAATAAATATTATTATAGTAATAAACCCCCATAGACTCATTTGTTTGAATGCTTGGCTCATAGGGAATGGCACTCTTAGGAGGTGCAGCCTTGTTGGAGGAAGTGTGCGGCCACTGTGGAGGTGGGCTTTGAGGTCTCATATGTGTTCAAGCTATGCCCAATTTGGCACACTGTCTCCTGCTGCCTGTGGATCAAGATGTAGAGCTCTCAGCCCCTTCTCCAGCACCGTGTCTGCCTGCACGCTGCCATGATGATAATGGACTGAACCTCTGAAACTGTAAGCCAGCCCCAGTTAATGTTGTCCTTTATAAGAGTTGCCTTGGTCATGGTGTCTCTTCACAGCAATGGAAACCTTAACTGAGACAGAAGTGTTAAAGACTCTAGATACATCTGGAAGTCTTAGCTGGTTTTAGAAAAGGGGCTGGCACAACCCACCAAGGGAAGGACTCCTGGGGACAGTTCAGTAATCTCCCATCTCCTGGCTAAGGACAGTGAGAGTAAAGGCCTAAGGCTCTGGGTCACTCAGAAGGACACTATAGTCACAGAGAGTGAGATTGAGGCCACCCCAGGGCCATCTGTGTGCTGATACCACTGCTGCAGACCTAATTTAGAAATGCTTATTGCAGATCAGGGTTTCCAGAACCAGATGAGGGTCTAGGGGTAGGGGGATGTCTTAGGGGCTATCATTGCTGTGATGAGACACCATGACCAAAAAGCAGGTTGGGGAGGAAAGGGTTTATTCAGCGAACACATCCACAGCACTGTCCATCATTGAAAGAAGTCAGGACAAGACCTCAAGCAGGGCAGAAACCTGGAGGCAGGAGCTGATGCAGAGCCCATGGAGGAGTGCTGCTAACTGGTTTGCTCCCCATGGCTTGCTCAGCCTGCTTTCTTATAGAACCCAGCACCACCAGCTCAGGATTGGCACCACCCACAATGCGCTGGGCCCTTCCTTATCAATCACTAGTTAAGAAAATGCTCTACAGGCTTTTGACAGCCTGGTCTTACAGAGGGATTTTTCTTAATTGAGGTTCCCTTCTCTCAGATGACTCTAGCTTGTGTCAACTTGACATTTTATCCAGCACAGGGACTAAGGGCCTGGGACTTTTCTGGCCATCTTCTGCCTCCCTTTGTTTTTTGAGATTAAGATTCTGGTCTTAAGCCCTTTGCCTAAGCCTGTTCACAAAGGAGCCTCTTCAGTGAGCAGGCTTGTGACATAGGTCATGAGTTTATACGTGCTAAACCATTGCTCTGCCTGTGGGCTAATGGCATAGCTGGGGAAAGCATACGGCCACTGGGTCTTGGATGATGAACTGACAGTAACAGGCAGGGAGGGTGTCTGTGGGAAAACGCCAGTACAATGCTCTGGCCAGGAACGGGATCTCAGTGTCATGAGCTGATTTGAGTTTCTCATGGTTGCAAATAAGCTTCCCATTCCCGTTGCTGTTTAAATATCGTCCTGGGAGGGTCAGAGTAAGATTGCTCCAGCTGGTCTTCAACAGCCTCATGAGTATCAGCCCCTAAGTCTGCCAGAGTTGGAGCATGAAGAATCACTATGTGGAAGACTGGATGAGTTGAGTTAGTGTCGAAGTCGTTGCTCACTACGCCCTCTAGTGGAGCAACATGGTGCTGATGTAGCTGCATGCTCTGTACCACGTGAAAGTCGTTGGTCATCCGGCAAAGGCCCCTCATAGCTTCAGGCATCACACACGTGTTTCCATGAAGAAATCATAGGATATCCAGCAGGCAGCTTTTCTATTATGATCACTCCCGTCGCAGCTAGGAAAGGCTCCAGGATATAGTTGTCTCCTTCTTAAGGTGGGGGCTTGCTGCCACCTTGCAGGGGGACAGTGTCTCCTCTGTGGCTCATGGCTCATGTCCCTGCACCACTAGGATAAATTTAGCTGTAAGATAAGAGAGTCTGTTTGAACCATTTAGCCTACTGCCAGGTAGATAAGGGATGCTGAATGCACAGTAGCCCCTAGTGTTTACTCATGAACATGTGTGTTGTCTGTCCCACCTGCTCAACAATGCATTTTGTGATAAGCCACTATCCTCCTCAAGTCAAGCCTCTAGCTTAGGGAGAAAGATGTGCCCATAACATAATTCTAAAATCAGTGCAGAGTGGTATGTAATGGTCACCAACATCCAAAGAGCATTTCTCCTCCTCCTCCTCCTCCTCCTCTTCCTCCTCTTCCTCCTTTCTTATTATTCTTATTGAAAGAGAGATCACATAGGTGCATGTACTTGTGTAGGTCAGAGAACAACATTTGGTAGTTGGTCTTTCCTTCAGGTCTCTGTTGTCTTTGTTGGCCTAGGAACTTCTGGGTGATTCTTCTATCTCCACCACCTGTCTTGCTGTAGGAGTGCTGGAATTACAGATGTGCATCACTACATCTGTCCTTTTTGTGGGAGATGTGAGGTCTCACAGTCCTAGCTTGCCTGGAACTCAGTATGCAGACCAGGCTGGTCTTGAGCTCACAGAGATCTGCCTGCTCTCTGCCTTCTCAGTGCTGGGTTTAGAGCAATGTGTATCACCACACCAGCAAATCTGAATTTTTCCCTTGGGTTCAAGGGACTGAACGCTAGTGAGCCAGGTTTGTGCAATAAGCCCTTCTACTCACTGAGCTGCCTTACTTCCCATTTGCTTGTTTGTTTTAAACAGCCTGCCTTAGGAAGTAGGTTTCCTATCAGCACCTAGAAATCATATACAAACAGAAAATGGAACAAGGATTCACTAAACAACATGTCTTACTTTTCTATTGTCGCAACAAAACACCATGACCAAGACAATGTATAAAAGAAAACATTTAATTTGGGTCTCATTGTTCCAGAGAGTTAGAGACCGTGGCTGTCACAGTGGGTCACATGGTTGCAGGCAAGCAAGCAGGCATGAAGCTGGCACAGGAGCTGAGGGCTCGCACCTAGAGACAATGATGAGGCAGAGGGAGGACCAGCTTTATTTTCTTTGCTATTTTTAAACATTTATTTTTATTAGTTTATTATGTGTAGATGTGTCTGTCTGCATGAAGGTATGTGCACATGAATGCAGATGTCCTCGGAGGCATCAGATTCCTCTGGAAATAGATTGTGTGTGTGTGTGTGTGTGTGTGTGTGTGTGTACACTTTCTTTTTCTTTTTTGAGAAAGGGTCTCTCTATGTAGCCTTGGCTGTCCTGAAACTATCTATGTAGACCAGGCTGGACTTGAACTCACAGAGACCCTTATGCTTCTGCTTCTAAAGTGCTGGGATTAAAGGCATGTGCCACCACCATGGCCAAGTTCTTACAGATATTTTATTTATTATTATATGCTATTGTTTTATTTTATGTGTGTGGCTATTTTGCCTACATGAATGTCTGTATATGTGCCCAGAAATCTTGGAAGCCAGGAGAGGGATCCCCTGGAACTGAAGTTACAGGCAGTTGTGAGCTGTCATGTGGTTGCTGGGAATTGAACCTGGGTCCTCTAGAAAGCAGTCAGTGCTCTCAACCTCTGAGCTATTTCTCCAGCCCCTTCTATTCCATTTTTTTTTAAAAAAGGGAGTCAAGATATTATTATGGCATGAGCTATGTTCCTTGAAAAATTAACATGTCAAAACCCTTTATGGACCTCAGAGAGAACCAACCCAATAACACCTTGATCTTGGGTCTTTTGCTTTCAACCCCCTGAGTAGAATTTCTGTTGTTTAAGCCATCCAGGTTATGGTGCTTTATTACAGCAACTCTAGCAAAACTAATACACTCATAAATTGCTTTTGTGACTCACTATTGGGTTGTAACCTCAAGTTCTCACACCATACAGGGTTTTTTTTCCCATCCACACACTGTCTATCATGTCTGTAATCTTTGCAGACACTGGGTGGGATTGCAGGGCCTGGAGGGAGGTGAGGCAATGAAGTGTCAGGTAGGTGGGTGTCATCAATGAAAGCTGGCCTGACCCTACAGTTATGCAATCTGAAATGAGTGTGCCCTAGTCACCTCATGTATCCCAGTCTCCACTGAGGTACGTGTAACCCCACATCATGGGGACACTGGAATCGTCCCACTTGATAGATTGACAGTCATAGGTCTCTAAAGTAGAATCAGATACACTTCTAAACCCTGGGTTCTCCTGTGACATCTGTGTCCCCACTGGTACAATCAGATATAAAAGAAGATGAAGTATTGTTTTTCTTCTGGCACTTGCTGGTTTAGCAGATACCACCCTAGTTAACCTAAAAGGAGCCAGAGCCAAGGCTGCTGCAGCTCCTCTTCTCTTTCCTCCTGCCTGTTCTTGGACTCAGACTTCCTGAGATACCCAGATGGCAGGGCCTGGTTTCCACTACTGTCTGTGGACATTCATCTGTGCAGTAGGCACCTGGAAGCACATGGGTGTGTGCTATGAACTCAGCCATGCATATACCTCAGTGTAAGCATTACTTGCTGGACCAGTCTCTGGACAGACTCCCGTCTGTCGTCTCCACCCCTGTTCTCTTTCCCTTCCACTCACTGCCTTACAGACCCAAGACATTCTCTAAAGGAGCACACCTCTTCTGGGCTCTGCCTTTGAGGCAACAACATTACCCTCCCACAACCCAGGAACCTCTGGGTAAGATAAAGCACTTTCTGTTTTTTTTCACATAATATTTATTCTGGGCCAGAAAAACAGTGTCTGGGACTGGAGAGATGGCTCAGTGGTTAAGAGCTCTGGCTGCTCTTCCAGAGGACCTGGGTCTGATTACCAAGACCCACATGGTAATTAGAACACAATCATCTGTAATTCCAATTCCAGGGCATGGGATGCTCTCTTCTAGCCTCTGAGAGCACCAGGCAGGCACATGGTATACATTCATGCAGACGGTATATCTATATACATTAGAAACAATCCATCAAATATTATCTGTTGGGTTGGGGCTATGGCTCATTTGGTAGCCTGTTTGCCTGACATGCGAAAAGCCCTGGGTTTGGTTCTTAGCATCACAAAGCCCTATGTGCTGTTTGTTGCATATTTCTAAGCCTGGCACCCGGGAGGTAAAGGCAGGAGGGTGAAGTTTAAGTTTGTCCTTGGCTACAGGGCAATTTCAAGGCCAGCCTGGGCTATATGACCCTTTGTCTCAACAACAGCATGGACTACCAAAGCCCAACCACGTAGTCGGCAGCAAAGCAACAATAGAAGTGCCTAGTACTTGCTGTTTACTAGGTAACAGTGTTGCTCTAAACCTTTATGTATCAGTAACAGTGTTCCCTTTATGTATCAGTAGACTCTATTCGCACAACCCTATAGCCTAAGCCACTCTGTGTGCTCCGTTTTACAGATCATGAACCAGCCAATTTTGCAGTTAGTATCTTTGGCAGGATTTGAACACAAATAGGCCTTGTTCAGTGTCCATGACTCTATTTTATGTATATGTGCAGTTTGTGGATCTAAGCATGCACTGCTGTACAGAGCCCATAGATGTGCAGAGGAGGAATCAGTTCAGGCACCAGGGGGCGCCATAAGCCTGGCTTTTGCACTTCAGCCCAGCCCTGAAAGACAAGAGGAAAGCCAAAAATTCCACCTAGACACAGTCACCCTCAGACCATCCTTCCACACACTCGACTTTCAGGTTTGGTCTTTTGTTACCCTCCCCAGCAAAAACTACAGGACAATCCTCCAGTTTTGATGGTGACTCAGAGGCTGAGCAAGGGGTGTGTGTCTGTGCGTGTTTTGTATGTGTGTGTTTGACTCTAACTGGCTCTGAGGGGCTGTCATGTGTTAGAGCCTGCTCCTACATGTGTAAAAACGCAGACGCCCGTGTGTGTGTGTGTGTGTGTGTGTGTGTGTGTGTGTGTTCTTGTGGCTAGGGAAATGATACATATTTGTTTTGGGGTGTGTCTCAGTGTTTACCTCAGAAACAGATAGGAACTTTGCCAAGGTTGCACAGCATACTCGCATTCAAACTTGGCGCCCGGTAAATATTCTAGCAGCCTTCCATGGCTATCCCTAGGGTCTGGGACGTGGTATCCCGAACGGATTTCTCTTCCTCCAAGCGACTCCCGGAGTCTTCTAGAATTCTGAGCTAAGGGTTCCCCTCCCCCACTTCCTCCCTACAGTATCACGGGACTTCTAAGGCGACCGCCTTGGAAGGAGGTGAACCTAGTTGTGCGGGCCGCAGGCTCCCAGCCGCTTTTCAGGGTCCTCCACTGGAGGATGCACAAAACCCAGATCCCCAATGGCACAGCCCCCTGAGGTCCCAACCTCTAGCCCCGAGAAAGTTTGTGTGGTAGCTAGGCAGTTTGGGGTGGCATGCCTCTGTCAGATATTAGGTGACTTTTCCGAAGGGTGGGGAATGGATCACTGCTAAGAGGATTAGAGTGAGGGTCAGCCTCCCTCCAGTGTGGTTCAATGGGGCTCAAGATTTCCCCTCCCCACTACGTGCTTTCCCCACGGGTACATACATATTCACCCCACTTTCTTTCTCTTCCTCCTTCAGCCCACTTTCTCTTCTCTGTGTCGTCAGAGCTCCAGGGAGGGACCTGGGCAGACAGAGAAGCCGGAAACAGCAGGCCGGGGCAGCCAGGGTTTACAGTGAAGAGGAAGGCCGGGAGACAGTGCGTGCGTGCGTGTCTCTCTCTCTCTCTCTCTCTCTCTCTCTCTCTCTCTCTCTCCTTCCCCCCCCCCGTGTGTGTGTGTGTGTGTGTGTGTGTGTACACATTGAGTTTTTAGGGCCAGCCCAGAACCCGCTGGACAGACCTACAGACCCATGGGGCTTGGTAGTGCCCTCTGAGAGAGGGAGAAGATAGCAGCAGGGCTGCCGAGGTGAGGGGGTGTCTGTGAGTAGGGAAGGTTGGGGGGCCTCTGATGAACCATGAGGGATGGATTTTCGGGGCCTCTCGGATCCTCCCCCCTGGGCGGGGCAGTTGGTCCCCAGGAAATTGTTTCATCTGGGGTTAGCTGATGGCACTGGGTTTTGGCAGTTTCCAACTTTGGAAGGACTCCGGTGGGTACAGGCCTCCACATTCCCGCCCCCAATATGTCTTGTCACTTTCCCTAATCCTCAGCCCTGCACCTCCTGGGACTTGGGACAGTCGCTGGGTAGAGGGGAAGGAGGGTCCTCTGGGTTGGGGAACATGGCTGTCCCTCCCTAGAAGTTGATGCTCCAGGGTCCCCGAGCCTGTCTAACCCCTAGCTGCTGCCCGCTAAAGGTTCCTACTCAGGGTGTGGCTGGAGGGTGAGAGAGACCCAGATGTAGACCTCATGGTGCCCCAGAGGAGGGGGACTTTCCCCCCTCACTTTGTTTGCTTGGCCGCAGTAAACCCTGAGATTTCCCCATGGGAGGGCGGCCGGCTGGGGGTTAACCCTCCTCGTGCTGACCTGGCTCCACCTCCTCCCACTCTTTCCCACCCCCACCGCCATCATATAGACACACACATTGGAGAACTCAGGGAAGCCCTTGACTTTTGATACTGGCGTCACACGGTCAGCGGACTCTGAATGCAGGAGTGGAGGGGATAAGACTTAGGCCACCCAGCTTAGGAAGAAGCTTCTGGGTTGTTGGGCTTCCCCTACGGCGGGGAGGGGGAGTCTGGAAGGGAAAGCTCGCCCCGCCTCTTGCAGTGTGGCTCCGCCTTCCCTCCCTAGGGGACTGATCACAAATTGCGTTTGTGTCCTGGCCAGACCTATAGACCCTGCACCGTTACGGGCTGCTCAGGGGAGAAATATGGTTTCTTGGCATCTGAGGAGGGAGGAAGATAAGACTTGAGTCACTCTACAGGGAGATTTAGAGGAAATGCGAGTGCTCGTGGCTTGGCGGTTCCCGTCCCCAGTAGGGTAAGGATAGGGCCAAAGGTCTGGAATCTGAACACTCCAGAGACTGGGAGGAAGAGGGAACAGAATCCTCCCTTAAATTTGAAAATAAGCTGACTGTGACTCCTTGGGTTGCCCCACCCAAAGGGGTAGACAGTTTTAGAGCAAAGCCTAGTGGAGGACCCTGAGCAGGAGTTGAGGACTCTGTCTTTGGAAGAAAGAGCTCAGGGAGCAGGAAAGCAAAAGGCAAAATGTTCTGTGAAGGGGCCTCCTCTTCTATGTGGGAGTTAAGAGGCTCAAAAGGCAGGAGGAGTTGGGGAGACCCAGGGAGTTTCCATCCCATCTTCCTCCTCCTCCTTTCTGAGAGGTCATTGTGCGAAACATAATCTGAGAGCCACCCCTTCCCCAACCACTGCTCTACCCAGCCCACTCTGAGGCTCCTGAGAGAATCTGGAGCCCGCGCTCTCTTCTCTCTCTCTCTCTCTCTCTCTCTCTCTCTCTCTCTCTCTCTCTCTCCTCTTTCCCTGCCTTTCTTCTTCTCTTCCTCTGGCTTTTTGGCTATCTAGTTGCCCCCCTCTTCCAGGCTGATCAATCCTCATGGCTTCTCTGGTCCCCCCACCCCACCCCCCAGCTCCTCCTGTTCTCTCTATCTTTTTAAGGTGATGGGATCTCTGAGCTGGAAGGAAATCTAACCGTACAGTATAGTGATTAATCCCAACTACAATTAAGAGCCTGATTACTAACTCCTTGCCCAGTGGCCTTGGATAAGTTAACCCCCTGAGCCTTAATTTCTTCATTTAGGAAATTGTATACTTTTGGATAGGGCTGGAGAGATGGTTCAGTGGTTAAGAACATTGGCTGTTCTCCCAAAGGACCTAGGTTTGATCCCCCACCCCAACACGTACACGCATGCGCACACACATGCGAGGACACAGACACACACGCACATGCATATGCACACACAGAGCACAGTTGTTGCTGGGTTCCAATGAGCTAAGGCACTGAGTATAGTGTACCTATTATGGAACAGTGCATGATGACTAGTAGACATTACTACTCTACCGCCATCTTCATAACCTAGCTTGGTGACTTTCAGTGTTGGGCACTGAACTTACAGTTTTACAAATACTAGGCAGGCACTCTACCATTGAGGTGTCTTTTAAATTGACTCATAGGGTCTTAGAATTTTGCAAGGTTTCAAGGGACACCTTGGGGGTCAGGAGGCAGGGAGAAAGTAGATCTAGCAGAATTCCTGCCACCCACACTAGCCTTCAATACAGTTATTACGGCTTCGCACCCTCTCCCCATTTATGGTCTGATCCCCGTGGTATCAGTTACCTGAGAAAAACAAAATAGAAAATATCAGAAAAGGGAATAGATGGATTTTAAATAACTTTTGTTTCAGTTGTATAATTTATTATTGTTGTTGTTGATCTCTTTGTATGCCCAATTTATATATTAAGCTTTTCATAGCTACATTTGGGAGAAAATACAGTAGATGCAGGGGTAGATGCTGCAAGCTGTCTCCAGCCTATCCATGGTCTTGGGTCAGAATGAGGTCCTGTGTGCTCTTTTCAGACACGGGTATCACATGGATTAAAAACTAAAGTTGGAATCAGCTGTGGTGGTGCATGTTGGTAGTCTCTGCCCTTGGGAAGTGGGGATAAGGATCAAGAGTTCGAGGCTGCCGGGCAGTGGTGTCGCACGCCTTTAATCCCAGCACTCAGGAGGCAGAGGCAGGCGGATTTCTGAGTTCAAGGCCAACCTGGTTTACAGAAGGAGTTCCAGGACAGCCAGGGCTACACAGAGAAACCCTGTTTCAACAACAACAACAACAACAAAAGAGTCTGAGACTGACCCATCAATGTGGTGCATGCCTTTAATCCCATCAAGCAGGGAGCAGGGGCAGGGGAAGGGGCAGGCAGATTTCTCTGAGTTCAAGGCCAGCCTAAGCTACATAGGGAAGTGCTCAGAGCTCTTGCCCACCACACCCAAGCCCCCGAGTTTGTTCACAGCACCTCTAAAAATTAAAATTGCTTTCTTTCTTTCTTTCTTTTTTTTTTTTAAAGATTTATTTATTTTATGTATGTGAGCACACTGTCACTGACACACCAGAAGAGGGCATCAGATCCCATTACAGATGGTTGTGAGCCACCATGTGGTTGCTGGGAATTGAACTCATGACCTCTAGAAGAGCAGCCAGTGCTCTTAACCCCTGAGCTATCTCTCCAGCCCTGTTTAGTGCCTTCAAGTGTTTAGAGAGCACAAGGGAATGGTGACATTCACCTGAATCTCACTTGTGAGGCTGAGAAGAAAGGATTCCTTGAGCTCAAGAGTTCAAGGGTATCCTGGGCAACATAGCCAGAGAATTTTAAAACAAAAAATTGTAGAAGGTGCCCTATTTATTCAGCCTTCTTCTTCATGATAAGAAGATCAAACTTCAGAGAGTACAGTCTTTATGCCCCTCAGGGCCAGACCAGGTCCCGAGCTACAGTGGAAGCCACCTGTCCCCATGGAGCCTGCTCTTTCCCTTCTGTGTTGTGTTCTCTTGTCCCCTCACTGACCTGGCTGTAGCTCTCCAGCCTGCCATGGCTACCACTGAAGGTTTGGCCCTGTTTTGGACAGTGACCAAGGGAGCCTATGGCTTAAGGTGTCCTGAAAGTGGGTATGATCAAATGATGGAAGGAGAATATTGTGATACTTCTCATCCTAGTTCATCTCTCTGGGACTTTAGCTTGAGCCATGAGAAACTAGAAGCTCTGGAAAGACCCAGCGTTCTAAGCCCAGCAAGACTGAAGGAGGTTCTTAGCAAGTCCATCCACATGGAGGAGCTGCAAAGCCAGCCTGCTTTCTTGGGAGTCTCACTGAATGGCCCTTACTCTTCTTCCCCAGGCACCCTGCATATCCCAGATCATGTCTCTGTGGAGTCTAATTTCCAAGATGTCCCCAGAAAAACTGCAACGGCTCTATGTTGACTTTCCGCAACACCTGCGGCATCTCCTGGCTGACTGGCTGGAGAGCCAGCCCTGGTGAGTCTTGTTCCATGTCTTCCACTCTTTTGAGAGCCCTTGTTGCTAGTAGTATTCAGAACTGAGGACTTGTTAGAATGTGTCTAACGGCCTAGACTTGGTGGGCCATACATGTTGTCATGTAGACACTGCACCTCTTAGAAGGCTGAACCAAGAAGGGAAGTCAGGGCTGGAACAGAAGCAACTTTTCTTACAAGCCAGCAGAATGAGGGGCAGGAATCATGGGTGGTGGCTGCAGAGAATCTACTTAGAGAAAAAGGAGAGGGTAGAGAAACCTGGCTTCCTTGCTATAAATTGAGTCTCAGAAGAATTAAAGAAGCTCTGGCCTGAGGCATCCTAATCCTACTGTCCCCACAGGGAGTTCCTGGTTGGTTCTGACACTTTCTGTTACAACATGGCTAGTGCCCTACTTTCCGCCACTGTCCAGCGTCTTCAGGCCTCTGCAGGAGAGCAGGGGAAAGGAAGCAGCATCTTGCAGCACATCAGCACCTTGGAGGTGGGGCAAGACTGGAAGGGAAAAGGTTGGGATGGGTCATGGTGGAAGGGGAGTGGAGAACTGGATTCTGCAAGAAAATTGGTCACATGGTAGATGTTGAAAGCAATTGCTATTCCTGTGGTTAGGTGCTAGCTGGCATGCAAATCGGTTTTTAAAGCAAGCAAATGTATGAAACTTGAGAGTCTATGGTTATGCTCTCTAACAGTGTGTACATGAATGGGACAAGGAACTGGAGGAGGGAGGGGGCATGGGTAAGGGAGGCTAACGGCTGATTATTTTCAATCCTATAGAGCATCTATCAGAGGGACCCCCTGAAGCTGGTGGCCACCATCAGACAAATACTTCAAGGGGAGAAAAAAGCTGTTATAGAAGAGGTATTGTGCTACCCCGCTCCCCAGGTGCATTAGTCAGGGTTCTATGGAGGAACAGAACTTAGAGAATGAATGCACACACACTCACACACACACTCACGCACACTCACACACACTCACATTCACACAGTCACACTCACATACACTCACGCACTCACTCTCACACTCACACTCACACTCATTCACTCACACACACACTCTCACACACATTCACACACACTTTCACACACTCATTCACACACTCACTCTCACACACTCACACATATTCACACACACATTCACACACTCACACACATTCACACACACATTCACACACTCACACATATTCACACACACATTCACACACATTCACACACATTCACACATACACACTCACACATACACTCACACACACTCTCACACACTCACATTCACACACTCACACACTCATTCACACATTCACACACATTCACACACTCACACACACTCACACACATTCACACACACTCTCTCTCTCACACACGATATATTAGAATGGTTTACAGGCTGTGGTCCAGCTAATCCAACAATGGCTGTCTACCAAACAGAAGGACCAAATATCCAGCAGTTGTTCAGTACATAAGGCTGGATGTCTCAGCTGGTCTTCAGTATACACTGGAATCCTGAAGAAGCAGACTCCAATGCCAGTGAAGGAATGGGCTGGCTAGTGAGAGTGAGAGAAAGCAGGCAGAGAGAGCAAGCTTCCTCATTCGTGTCCTCTTTATAGGCTACCTGCAGAAGGTGTGACTCAAATTAAAGATGGGCCTTTCTATCTCAAAAGACCTGGATTAAAGATGTATGGTTCCTAATCCCAGCAGGGAGGTCCAGGACAGCCAGGGTTGCACAGAGAAACATTGTCTCAATAAACAAAAACAAACAAATGAAAAGATGTATCTTTATCTTTCCACCTCAACGATCTGGACTAGGTGTGAGTCTTCCCATTTGAAATGACTTAATTGAGGAAAAAAAGCCTTTACAGGTGTGCAGAGTCATTCGGGTTTTAGTTCCAGATATAGTCCAGCTGACAACTAAGATCAGTCATCTCAAGTCCATACCCTGTCAGCTAGACACACAACCACCTCCTAAGGTCATGCTTAACTTCCAAAGTAAAACAATAACCAGGTCATAATTACGTCTAACAGAGCTATCCAATGCACAACTTCAAACGCATTATATACTTAAAATAGATGGTGGCGATGTGCCTTCAAGGAACAGTCTCTCAGTATCTCAAACTTAAGTGTTAAAACCACTGATATTCTCTTAATTGATGTCACAGTACATGAGGAAGATATTGAAGGAAGCAAACACAAATATCTGCCCAAGCACATTTTAAACAAAGCATGACAGACAAACTCATGTCAATTTTAATTCTTGTTCTGTATCTTATCACCTGGCCTTAGGTTTGTTTTTTAAGTAATTTGTTTTATGTGCATTTGGTGTTTTGCCTTCGTGTATATCTGTGTGAGTGTTGGATCCCCTGAAACTGGAGTTACAAAAGGTTGCGATCTGCCATGTGGGTGCTGGGAATTGAACCTGAGTCCTTTGAAAGAGCTGCCAATGCTCTCAACCACTGAGCCATCCCTCTAGCCCCTTAGCTGGTACTTACAACCTTCCTCTACTACCCATTCTATAGTTCCTCTACTTTAAGCAATCACCTTAGCAGGTCTTGGTCTTTTCCCTGGAGGACTGATCCATATCTTCATTTCTGAAGGGTCTGTGCCCTTTGTTTTTCTGCCTGGATTAGGTTGTTTGAATTTCCCAGTGATTTTAATCACAGGAAATGGTAGCACCAACAGATGCTGTCAAGCAGCAGTTCTCAACCTGTGGGTAGTGACCATCGGAAAACACCTATTTCTGGTGGTCTTAGGAAATGAGACACTGGCTTGGTAACAAAGTGACAGTTATGAAGTAGCAATAAAAATAAATTTATGGTTGGGGTTCCTAAGACCTTCAGAAATATGTTTTCTGATGGCTACACCCTAAAGGATCTCCTGCACTCCAGGCATAATAATCTCTCTTCCCTCCATTGTGGAGAGGCAATCCAATTTCCCCATGGTAATCTGGATCAGTCACCCCTCCTAACACTGTTATTCTTTCTTAGTCTGTGGGCTTCAGGGCATCAGAAACCCCAAGTGGCCAGGGGGAAGTCTGAGTTTCCAGTTCAGTGGAATGTTTGTATGTCTCCTCGCAGGAGCACTCCCTCCTCTGGAACCAAAACTCCTAGGCCAGCAGAACTTAATGTTGCAGGAACAGGAAGCAAAGTTGTTCCTAGTGGATCGCTAGGGATGATAGTGAGTGGGACTATTCCCTTTTCCACCCCTTGATTCCTGGACCCACAGATCCTAGCCCAAGCCATGAAAACCTAGGAAAATTTTAAACTCAGGACTCAGGACCCAGGAGAACCAAAGGAAGTTCTTGGGGTTAGAGTGAACCCCAAACCAAATTTAGGAAGGCTTCAGACAGAACAAGGGCTAAGGAGCTAGTTCTGCCAGGAGAAAGGTCTTATCTTGAGGTTCTTAAAGGTTTGGAAAAACTGCCAAAGGAACAAGTTAAACAAATGGTGTAAACTTCTGCGGAGGGGTAGAGGTGGACAGAGAGGACTGGTTAGAACAGCTATCTGTAACCACCCCCATGATGCACCCCCCTCCGTGCAGTTCCACCACCTGCCAGGGCCCTTCCATCGGAAGCAGGAAGAACTCAAGTTTACTACAGCACTTGGAAGGCTTCAGCACCGAGTAAGGGAGACCCGGCTTCTCCGAGAATCTCTGCAGCAAGGGACCAAGACTGGACAAGGTGGGGCTCAGGGCCTGGTCACCAGAGGATTTGGGGGAGGGTTTAGAAGTGATCTTTTCTTGGACCTCTGCCTTGAGTGACACTTTTTACATCCCTGACTTCTGCCTCTGCCCTCAGTGTCTCTGCAGAACTTGATAGACCCTCCTGCCAATGGTGCTGGTCCAAGTGAGGTGAGTAATGGACTCAGTCGCTAGTAAACCGGAAGGATGGAAGGATGGAGTTGACTGAGCTGTGTGAGGGGATGGCAGGGAGGTGGGGGAAAGTCCTGCTCCCAGGTGTCCCAAGAGAAAATAATGGTGGCACTGGCTCAGGCTCCTTTCTGCTCCTAGGACCTGACCACGATGCTGCAGGGGACTGTGGGGGACCTGGAGGCCACCCAGGCCCTGGTGCTGAAAAGGATTCAGATTTGGAAGCGGCAGCAGCAGCTGGCAGGGAATGGCACGCCCTTTGAGGAGAGCCTAGCAGGGCTGCAGGAGAGGTGAGGACTGGGCTGCCAGTCAGGGAGCATGCTGAGGTGGGTACCCACTGTCTCTGCAAGATGGCACACAGGAGAGAGAGAGAGAGAGAGAGAGAGAGAGAGAGAGAGAGAGAGAGAGAAAGAGAGAGAGAGAGAGGGGAAGCTGAGGATGGTGGCTTTGAAGTAAGCCAAGACTTACAGAAGCCAGTTGCTGCAAGGCCGTGCACAGTGTTCACATAGATCCTTCACAAGTGTCTCAGGTGAGAGAGCCATCCCTTCACTCCCCTCTTCAAGCCCATTCCCAGAGGAATGAGGAGGCAGGCTTGTTTGGTTTTAAGACACAGCCTTACAGTGTAAGATGTCCAGGCTGGCCTTGAACTCACTGCACATCTCCTGTCTCAGTCTCCCAAGTACTGGAACTATACATGTGGGTCACCAGACCTCACTGTTGTTGGGTGATAACACTTTCCAGTTAGCCAGGCAGTGGTGGCACATGCCTTTAATCCCAGCACTTGGGAGGCAGAGGCAGGCGGATTTCTGAGTTCGAGGCCAGCCTGGTCTACAGAGTGAGTTCTAGGACAGCCAGGGCTACACAGAGAAACTCTGTCTCGAAAACAAACAAACAAACAAAACCAACACTTTCCAGTTAAGCACACAGTGCCTCAGGTAGTAGAACTGTGAGAAGAGGCCGCTGGACTCTCCACAGGGAGTCTGGACCCCTCATCCAGTGAGCTCCTCATCCAGAGCCAAGACAGGCCCTAGAACCCCCTCCAACCCAGGTGCTTTACAGCACACCCACAACCTACCCCATGCCTGCTCACACAATATCCTGTGCTCTTCCTGGGCTTGGGCTGAAGAAAACAACCTGAAATCTGTGCTCCCTGACAACCATCCTGGCCCCAGGTGTGAAAGCCTGGTGGAAATTTATTCCCAGCTGCAGCAGGAGATTGGGGCAGCCAGTGGGGAGCTTGAGCCCAAGACCCGGGCATCGCTGATAAGCCGTCTGGATGATGTCCTTCGAACCCTTGTGACCAGGTATATACCATAAGCTCCTACTTGGCTGTAAGCAAACCCCTCAGAGTGAAGGGGTTTGTAAAGATGGGATCCAGGATCTAACCCTGCTGTCTCCTTCCACCCCTCCAGCTCTTTCCTGGTGGAGAAGCAGCCCCCCCAGGTCCTGAAGACACAGACTAAGTTCCAGGCTGGGGTTCGATTCCTGCTGGGTCTGCAGTTCCTAGGGACCTCAGCCAAGCCTCCGCTGGTCAGAGCTGATATGGTGACAGAGAAACAGGCCAGAGAACTAAGCCTGCCCCAGGGGTCTGGGGCTGGAGTGTAAGTGGAGACTGGCCCTGGGTTGGAGAAGGCCTGATAGGGTGAGAGGAGTTGAGAGGCTGGCTTCATAAAGAGTGGAGCCTAGGGAAAGAGACCTCTGGAGCATGCAGACACAGAACTCTGACTAGTTAAGGCAGAGGAAAGGAAGGGGTCTGTTCAAGGGGCGTCATCAGGATTTGGCCAAGATGGAGACTTCTCTTAAAAACCCCAGAAGAGGGAGGCCAGCAAGATGGCCTAGTGGGGCTTGCTGCAAAGCATGATATCATGAACTTGATTTCTGGAACCTACATAAAGGTGGAAGGAGATAATTGACTCCTAAAATGTTGTTCTTTGACCTCTATATGTGACCCGTCACTCACATGTGCAACAACAACAATAAAAGTTAAAAACCAAACAGGTAGTGCATCTCAAAGGGAAAACAGATTCTTAGCATGCCAGGGACTCGGTTCAATACTAGCAGTTTATAGAAATACACACAGAGAGGAGGAGGAACACGAGTCGGGTCATGGAGGGCCAGGGCCAGTGACAGCAGCGGTCAGCACCATTCCCCAGGGATCCACGCTGCTCCCCTCAGATAAGGCTGCTCACACTCTGACTACCCTGGTAGGGAGAGCACAGGAGAGATCATGAACAATACCGTGCCTCTGGAGAACAGTGTTCCTGGGAACTGCTGCTCTGCCCTGTTCAAGAACCTGGTGAGAGGCTGTGGGTGCTGGCGTCCTCAGACTGTGTGACTGACCCTTCTTGGAGAGGGTGTTGAGGGCCCAGAGAGGAAGCTCTCAACATCTTTGCTCTCTCCTGCTCTCCTGACTCTCCCCCTTGCAGCTCCTGAAGAAAATCAAGCGTTGTGAGCGGAAGGGCACAGAGTCTGTCACAGAAGAGAAGTGTGCTGTGCTCTTCTCTACGAGCTTCACGCTGGGTCCCAACAAACTCCTCATCCAACTTCAGGTGAGTGCAGACCCCAGCCCACTCCTCCTCGACCCACTAGAGCCTTGGATCCCCATCCTGACTGCCTTGTATCCTGTATTTCTGGGATAAAACACTAGGGCCAGACAGAGGTAGGAGAACAAGTCCCTGAGGGACACATCCCAGGAATAGTGTGTGTAGCAACCAAGGCTTGTTGTTGTTGTGTTTATTTTCTCGAGGTAGGGTCTCGTGATGTGGTCTATGTTGGCTCTAGACTCTTTTCCTTGTAATGTTATCATCATTATTTCGGGAGGGCACGCACATGTCATGGTGCATGTGTGGAAGTCAGGGGAAGACCCTCTCTCTCACTTTTACGTGGGTTCTGGAGGTCTAATGCTGTACACACTTTTCCCCACTAAGCCATCTTACTGGTCCTCAAACTCTTTTTCATTTTGCCCCCCTCCCCTCCTCTCCTCATTTTTAAAATAGTCTTCTTCTGTAGCCCAGGCTGGCATTACACGCAATATCTTGCCTCAGCCTCCCAAGTGCTAGGGATTATAGGGATTATAGGCTTATACCACCAAACCCCACTCTTTAACTCTTATCAAGTGCTCCATATACACCAGGAGATCAGGGCACTAGTATAAACGGTACATACACACATACACATGCACGTACATCAAGAACTTTTTCTAGAACGGGGTACTGTTTCCAGTGATAAGCAAGCACACACGGTCTGGTGGTTTTGTCTTAGGGTTACTATGATAAAGACCATGGGCAAAGCAACTTAGAGAGAAAAAGATCTATTGTGTCTTACAGTTCAGGTAATGTTCATCACTGTGGGAGGTCAGGGCAGGAACTCAAGCAGGGCAGGAACCTGGAGGCAGGAGCTGAAGCAGAGGCCATGGGGGAATGCTGCTTACTAGCTTGTTCCTCATGGCATGCTCAACCTGCTTATATCTACCAGGACCACCTGCTCAGGGGTGGCCCCACCCACAATGATCGAGGCACTTCCACATCAATCACTAATTAAGAAAATGCTCCACAGGCTTGCGGGCAGACCAGCATTATGGAGGCATTTCCTCCACTGTGGTTCCTTCTTTTCAGATAACCCTAGCTCATGTCAACAAAATCCAAGCAGGACATGTTTCTAGATAACACTATAAGACAGGCATTATTGCTACCCTCAGTTTACTGATGATGACCTTGGGACATAGAATAGGTTTAGCAGTTTGCCCAGGTCACACAGCTTCTAGGCACTGGGACTGGTACTTGAGCCTGAAAGGCTGGCTTCCTAGCACTGAGTTGTACCTGCTTCTCTACACCGATGCCCTCACTGCGTCTCACAAAGTGTCCAGTGACGTGCCACCAACCTTTAACTATGTCATGCGAACTAAGGGCTCCCCAGTACACTGGAGTAACACCCAGATCTCTGGGGACACCTTTGACTCCAGCAAGGAAAAACTTCTCCCTTCACCCGTACATAGGCCCTGTCTCTGCCCTTGGTGGTCATCGTCCATGGCAACCAAGACAACAACGCCAAAGCCACCATCCTGTGGGACAATGCCTTCTCTGAGATGGTAAGGAAAGACCTAGAGTGGGAGACGGGCAGGGTGGGCTCTTGTGTGGTAAGATAAGGGACTGTCCTGGCTAGTGGGTGGCAGGCATGTTAAGTTGCGTAAGTCTTTCTTGTGGGCCTGTCTTTGTGCTTCTTCTCATGCTGTCACACCATGGCACCACAGACAGCTACTGAGAAATCATGATGTCCGTGAGTCAGCTCAGAGAGCTGGGAAGAACTGGAGGCCATTCGGAGGAAGATTGGCCATGCGCTCTCTCCCCTTTTACCCAGGACCGAGTGCCCTTTGTGGTAGCTGAGCGAGTGCCCTGGGAGAAAATGTGTGAAACTCTGAACCTCAAGTTTATGGCTGAGGTGGGGACCAGCCGGGGACTGCTACCAGAACACTTCCTGTTCCTGGCTCAGAAGATCTTCAATGACAACAGCCTTAGCATGGAGACCTTTCAGCACCGCTGTGTGTCCTGGTCACAGTTCAACAAGGTCATTCCCTGCTCTTTCAGTTTGCTACCCCAGCTCTTCACCCTTGGGGCTTGCCATGTAGCTCAGGCTGTCCTCAAACTCACTAGATAGCCCAGTCTGGCCTTGACCTCACACTCCTCCCATCTCAGTCTTCTGCAGAAATGTACAGGAATAAGCCACCATGTCCAACAGGAGCCCAGTATTTCTGACTTTTAATATCAGCTACTGTATTTTTCTGTCTCCAAAGTGAGGTGGCTCAGGACTGAGTCAGTTACAAGAACAAGGAATGGAGCTCATGTCTGTGACCATGATATCACCATGCACAGTCACCAAATCAGTGCTAAAGCTACCTCTCGAGGGACAGTGCCTTCCCCTGGCTCCCACGTTAGGCTTTTTCTCTTTCAAACAAACAAACTGGAGGGTGGGGGAGAAGCTCATGCAACCAGAGAATGCATTACTAAAGAGAACAGGACAGCAGGACATCATCTTCCTCTGGGATAGACCTTTATGGAGCCCCACTGAGGACAGGACAGTGATTAGGAGGGTCTCCCAGGCTAGGCTGCAGGCTTAAATCTCCACCCCGTTCTTTGTCAGTAGTGTGGATGAAGGAAGTTACTTCCATTCTATTGCTCTGACTGTAATGTGACATACAGAAAGATCAAATAAATCAATATACAGGGAAGCCTGGGCAGCCCAGGTAAGCGGTTGTCATTGCTGGGCCTTAGGTTCACTTCAGTCTTCAACCAATGATCCTCTCACACTCTCAAAACCCGTACTTCCTCCAACTCAGCCCTCCCCTACTCACCTCTGTACTCCTCCCCCTTCAGGAGATCCTGTTGGGCCGTGGCTTCACTTTTTGGCAGTGGTTTGATGGTGTTCTGGACCTCACAAAACGCTGTCTCCGGAGCTACTGGTCAGATCGGTGAGTCCCTGTCTCAGGGACCAAATGCCTGTGGCTCCCTCTCCATGCCCACTGCCCACAACCATGTCATCTCCCTCATTCTGACCAGGCTGATCATCGGCTTTATTAGCAAGCAATATGTCACTAGCCTTCTCCTCAATGAGCCAGATGGAACCTTCCTCCTCCGATTTAGTGACTCTGAGATTGGGGGCATCACCATTGCCCATGTCATCCGGGGTTTGGATGGTGAGTCACCACAGTCCTCTGATTCCATGTTGTGCCTCTCTCTTGCGTTCCTGGGGAAGGAAATGCCCTGTCTATCCTTGATGTCCACCTGATCTTCGGGAAGTTCTTCCTATGGTCTAACCTTCAATTCCTACGGGAATGGAGACTAGTGGGTCCCCTTCACTAGGTCTTCTCTCACCTGCCATGGTAGATTGAGAATGGATCTTGTGATGGGGTTGGGGAAAGAGAAATTTGGACGGGGGGACACTTAGGGTCTCATTCCTCTTGTAGGCTCCTCACAGATAGAGAACATCCAGCCATTTTCTGCCAAAGACCTGTCCATTCGCTCACTGGGGGACCGAATCCGGGATCTTGCTCAGTTAAAAAACCTCTATCCCAAGAAACCCAAGGATGAGGCTTTCCGGAGCCACTATAAGCGTGAGCGGGCAGCTCTGAAACCTCCTGTCACCCACTGTCTCTCTGTCCCGGCTGTACCACTCTGTCTGCCTGTTGTGGTCTCTCTTCTCTCCCGTTTTTGTAGCCCCGCCTCCACCTGCCCATCAACCTTCCTCCCTCCCTCCACCTGCCCATGAACCTCCCTCCCTCCCTCCACCTGTCCATCAACCTTCCCCACCCCCCACCTCCTTGATAGTGGGATACTCCACAGTTTTCCTTTCCCCTCCTACCACAGCCGAACAGATGGGGAAGGACGGGAGGGGTTATGTCTCAACTACTATCAAGATGACTGTGGAAAGGTGAATAAACGGTTAGTGGGTGGAGGCTGAGGGCCGGTACTTGTCTGCAGGAAGGCGAGGCCTTTGTCAGTCATGTGTGCTTCCTTCTCTCCTTCAGGGACCAGCCCCTTCCTACTCCGGAGCCCCAGATACCTGCCACGGTGCCCCCTTATGATCTTGGAATGGCCCCTGATGCTTCCATGCAACTCAGCTCAGATATGGTGTAAGGAACTTAAGAGACGGGAGGGGACTGGCCAGTGCGCAGGCTTTCAGCATAGTCAGCCGGCCAAACAAGCTGGTCTTTTCAGACTGCAGCAGAGAGTGGAGAATTTTCCTTTCTAGGAGGCAGGGTGTGGGGTTATTAGGGAGGGCTCGAATTGGAGTTTGCTTTCTTTCCCCAGGTATCCTCCACAGTCTCATTCCATCCACTCATTTCAGAGTCTCCCCCTAGAAGAGTCCATGAGTGTGCTGCCATCGTTTCAGGAGTAAGTCAGAACCTGCGGAGAATGCGGTGTGGCAGCAGCGTGTCACAAGCCATGGATAGCCCGGCTTTGTGGGAGTGGCAGCACAGGCTGACCTCCATTCTCTGTGTGCTTATGGGAGTGATGCCTAAGACTCAGATTGCCAGGGTTTGGGCTCCTAGCCCCCGGCAATAACGATAATGACTTTATTGTGCAGGTTCTATGAATTCACAATGAGTGTAGGCCTGAGCTGAGCACTTATAGCAAACACTGTTCACATAGTCTTTCCAGCTTGTGAAATTTACAGTAACTTATTTGCTGTATATTTCCTATATTGTCATAGTGGTTAAGCTCAGGGCTAAGGACTGAATGCCAAGCATGTGCTCTGCCACTGACTACATCCCAGCAGCTGTGGTGATTTTTATTAATCTTCTTTAATCCTGAAAATGACATAGAGGTCAATGCTTTTATCAGCTCTCAGACAAGGGCTTATCTGACTTCTGGGATTTGATATGGGGTGGACCTAGGAAACAGAACATCATTCAGACTAAAGACACATTGGAAACTGTACACACACACACACACACACACACCATTTTACAGGGGAGAAATTGGATCTCAGAGCACAGAAATGTCTTCCTGAGGGAATGCCAGTCAGCAAGATGCTAAGTCAGGACTTAAGCATGACAGCTTGTTTCCTGACTCACTCTGCTCCTGCTTTTCCTTCCTGCTTCCAGGCCTCACCTGCAAATGCCCCCCAACATGAGCCAAATAAGCATGCCCTTTGACCAGCCTCACCCCCAGTAAGTGACAAAGCCATTCCCAGCCCCGCCCTTTCTGTTCTTCTCTTGCCTACCCCTAATTTTCTCTTCTGACTCCTGGCAGGGGCCTGCTACAGTGCCAGTCCCAGGAGCATGCTGTGCCCAGCCCTGAACCCTTACTTTGCTCAGATGTGGCCATGGCAGAGGACAGCTGCCTTACTCAGCCTGTGGGAGGTTTCCCCCAAGGCACCTGGTGAGTGGCAACCTGTGAGTAAGGGCTGAGAAAATCGGTGCTGTGCCTGCTCCCCTACTTCTCCCTTCTCTTTGCAGGGTCAGTGAAGACATGTACCCTCCTCTGATGCCTCCCACTGAACAGGACCTCACCAAGCTTCTCCTGGAGGGACAGGGGGAAGCAGGAGGGTCCTTGGGAACCCAGCCCCTCCTGCAACCATCTCCTTATGGGCAATCGGGGATTTCAATGTCTCACCTGGACCTAAGGACCAACCCCAGTTGGTGATCCCAGGGGGAGAAGCCCAGAGACAGAGGCTCTTCTGTCTCTATGGACACGCCCTGGACACCTGCTCATGCAGGTGCCTCCTGTCTCCAGCTGTCCCTTGGTCAAGAGAAAAGAACTGGCTGGGAGAATGTGTGGTATATGGAACTGCTGTGCTCTGTCTTTCCTACCACATCAGGGCCTCTCTTTTCCAGCACTGGGCGCACAGAGTGGGGTGTTCAGGCTCTAATTACAGGCCCCTACATGCCTGCATCACCCCCCCCCCCCACATAACCCAGAACTGTGTTGAGCCAGGACCTGGGACTCACATGCAGAAACATAGACACTGTGCCAAAGATAGAAGGCATAGGTCTAGGGCATTGAAGATGGGTTCATGTGACTCTGTGTGGGAGAAAATGGGAGAAGTAGGTCTATGGTTTACTGGTATGGATTTTACCCAGATTAAAAAACAAAATGCCTCCAAAGCTCTGAATTCTTGCCAGAAAGAGGCCTTGTGATATTTGAGACTGTGCATTCTAAGCTTGTGTGTTGCTGTGCCAGTGTTTACCTGAGACATGTTAACCTATAGATGTCATACATCACTGTTTGACCACACAAAACATGTATCGCTGCTTTTGCCCATGTGACTTTCCGTATCTGAAAGGCTGAGACATTGTATAAGACGGCAACCCAGTATCACCTGGGGAATAACTATGCAGCTGTGACATGTATATTGCTATAGCCTTGGTGATGCCATGCTTCCAGTGTTTCCTAGAGCCTGACGGTTGAGTAGGGGTGCAGACCTCGCTGTGTAAACTCCCTGGGCATTGGGGAGCCCCAACTGCTGTCTCTTGTACTTTTCTGTCCACTGCCAGCTCTGCCCCCCCCCCCAGTCCTCTTTCCCTCACTGGGGGGAAGGGGGCCATGGATCCTAAGCCATAAAATAAATTTTATTCCAAAATAACAAAATAAATAATCTACTGTACACAATCTGAAAAGAAAGACACGCTAAGTGTTGGACAGGTGCTGCAGTCCTGCCGGCTGAGGAGGCCCAGGGTCCAACCCAGGCCTCTACGGGGCTGGTGGAGGGAACTGCACTGTGGGCACCCTCACATGAAGTGCAAGAGAGAAAGGACTGCTGGGAAGGCGGTGATGAGAACGGGGTGGGCCAACTGCAGCACTTGTTAAATTAAAGAAACAAACTAGAAGCACAAAAAATGAGGATGGGGAGGGGAGACCCAGTTTTCCCAAACCCCCAGTCTCAGAGCAAACAGTTCCACTGTAAAGCCACTAGACCTTCCCGGGAAAGTTCTTTCTCCGCACCCAAGTGGAGTGGGTCAGCTGCTCACACCACTGCTGGCCACCTGGAGAATGCGTGTGTGTGGTATGAAAGAAAGAAGAGCCCCAGCAGGCTGGAGGCGAAGTCCGTGCCCCTGAGCCGGGTGAGGGCGCACCTTGCACCCTCCTTGTGTCCTCTGGCTAGGCCCCTGCTTGTTATTGCTTGAAGCCCCATAGTCCTGTGCCCATGGAGCATATGGGAGGCAGAGGGCAGCAGAAGGATCCTTCTAGGGTAGTGATGAGTGCAAGGACGGAGAATGTGGGGGTCGAAGGGAGCCAGAGGTCTGGGTCCTGGGTCTGAGACTCCCCCACTTTCACTGCCGGCTGGCTTCTGCCTCCACTTTGACACTGCTCCTGCGACCCTCCACCAGAGCAGGATGAGGTCCTGGGGCAGGGCAGCGGTCCAGCAACCCTTCTTCGAATTCTGTAGGAAAGAGGCGTAGGCTGGTTAGAGCACTGGGTTGGAGGCTGAGCCGAAGCGCTGTTATGAGGCCAGGCACAGAAAAATGTGAAGACAGCTCCATTTATTGAATTACTGCCTCCTGCCCACTGCGTGTGTATGGGGGTTCCATACCCAAGTGTATGCAGCTCCCCCTCCTATTCTGGTTGCGTGTAGCTCTGTGTCTCTGTGTGTCTCTTTCCCTGTCTCGCCTGCCCGCCTCTGCTCTGCTGGAATTTCTGGTTCTGTCAGGAGCTGCGGGGGCGCTTGGCTCTGACCTCTCCCCCTCCCCCTTCCCAGGTCCAGCCACCCCCACTCACCTCGGGTCCCCGCCCAGGCCTCGCCCTCCTTATAAGTGCCCCCCGAGTTTTTGGTAGCCGAATCAGGGGAAACACAGGAAGCTAGACTCCCAGCTCCTCCCTCAAGAGAAGCACCCCCCTTCAGTCCCCGCCCCCACTTCCCACCCACGCACAGTTTAAAAATACCAAGCCAGGGTTGGTGGCTTTGCCTGCGGCGTCACTTCAGCCCAGCGGCTGCCCGGCCTTCTGTCGGGCCCACTCCTTTCCTATGCACACACAAAGTGCCCAGCTTTGGGCTCCTTGGCTTCCAAGCTGGGGAATCCTATCCCCACAACTCTCTCAGAGACTCCACCCCCTGCATTAGGTAGTTCTAGCCAGGCCTCCCTTACTGCTGACTCTCCTGTGCACCTTCACCCCTCATTCTGTTCTCTGCTCCTTGGTCAAAGATCCCCACCTGAATCAGACCCTCCCAATTGGAAATAACCCAGTAATAGATGGCCCTTGCTCAAAGTCTGGCTAGCTGGAGCTCCTCCTACTGTTGGACAGCTGTATCCCTCTTCCTCCCTCTGGTCCTAGAAAATGAGGACCCACGTGGGGTGTTTAGGGACAGCACTGCTGGCTGCCTCACCTGCGAGAGGCGGCTTCGCAGGCACACAGGGGCTGAGGCGGCCCACACGATCATGGGAGACGAGGCGGGCGAGCCGCAGCCCCTCATCCATCAGTGTCTGCTGCAAGATGTGGCGGCTCCATAGCCCATGCGCTGGCAATGCCAGGGGCAGGTCAGCAGGGGGCGGCGTCAGCCTTGGGCACGACCCCACAGCTGTGGGCATGGGCACTGGTCAGGTCAGGGGCTGCCGCCAAGGATACCCACCCTCAACCGACAGTCATTCCCATAGGCTCCACTGTCCCCATCCAGCCAGGCCTCCCAACCCTGTTCCAGGCAGTTGACTCCTGGCTCGTTCCTGCAACCCACCCACCTGCTTCCACCTCCTCCCAAATCAGAGAAAGGTACTCTAATGCTCACTCACCCTGCAAGTGGCCATCTAGGCTCTCCCCAGACAGACTGGCACTGTCCTCCTCTAGGCTGGGGCGGTATGGGGGTGCATAGGACTCAGGGCCGGGAGGAGGCTGCTGGATTTCAGTATGACTCTGTTCTCCAACCTGTGGATGCCCAGAATTTGGGAAATGAGGACCCAGCACGGCAGTGGTTGGGGCAGTCTGTCCTTCCCTGCCCCCAAAACGATACCTCTTGCTTCAGTTTCTTCAGCGGTGGGCCTCCCAATTCTTCAGAGTGAAGCCTGCAAAAAAATGGAGAATAAGGAGGGTGGAGTTAGGAAGGGCCCCATAACCCCACAACGCATGGGGTGCACAATCCGGCCAGGAAACATACATTACTTAAAAACTGCAGGAAGAAGCTGGTTGGACAGGAGTTGGGAGTCCAGTTATTATCATGGGGGGTGGGGGAGTGGGAGCAAAGAGCAAGCTTCAGACAAGTTTAAGTTGAGTTGGCAAGGGGAAGACATGCAGGTGGGTGGGAAGCAGGCCTAGAACTGCCTGAGCTGCAAGCACGGAGATTCCTTGGCAGGATTCCAACAGAGCAGCCCTGGAGAAGGGGGTCTCACCTGGATCCCTTCAAGGAAGAAAGATAGGTGCTCTCTCTGGCTACTTGGCGGGACAGTGAGAAGAGTTCTACCCTTCGCAGTAAGAGCGTGTTGTCCCTCATACAGAACTGGGCAGCGGCCTCATTGATGGTCAGCTGCGGCAAGAGAATGGCCAGTGTGAGTTCCCGATTCTCCTACTGTTTCTCCCCTTCACCACCAAGGGAGGCCCACTGAATTTAAAGACAGAGGTGTGGGCTCACTGCTATTATCTTAGCTTTCCCTTTGGTTGATGGAAGTAGAGCAGCAGCTGGGGTTGGGTGTGTGTGGGTGTGTGGAAGGAACTTGGGTGGTCAAGGGGACACTGATACCGAGGTGGAGGATGGACGAAGCCTCAGGGGCAAGCGAACTGAGTCCCGAGGACCCGGGCCCTCACCTCGTGCAAGCTAAGCTGTTTGCCCTCCCGCCGTTTGGAATCCAGGCGGCCATAGATGACGCTGTACTTTCGGATCTCCTCCTCTTTCTGGCTGTCGCTATCATCCATCTCAAAGATGTGCCCCACACTCCGTGCCAGCTTCTTGTTCAGTTTCAACAGGGATGTGATCTCTCCAGTGTCACCCCTGGGGAAACTCCGGAAGATCCTTTCGACGCTCTCCACCACCATCCGCACCATCTCTGGTTCCAGGCGGTCTGGACCACCCCCTGCACCACCTGCAGCCATCCCCCCAGCCCCAGTCCCCTCAGGGACTCCTCCCCCTGCAGGTGGGGAGAAAGGGGGAGACCCGGCCTCCTCTTCTCCTCCTGCTCCAACATCAGATTCTGGAGTGCTCTGGCCTGGCCAGATCCGGGGATCTCCTGCCCCAGGTCCTCCAGGAAGTGGTGAAAGCTTCTCTCCAAGTTCAAGAGGACTCTTGGGGCTATAGCTTCGAGCACTGCCCGCCTTTTCTCCTGGGCTGCCATGCCCATTGCTCATGCTCCCTTTCCGGGTACCAGCTGTCTCAGAGATCTTGAAAAGCGGGATGCTGGAGACAGGCACAGCAGGCACTGGTTGACTGAAGAGCCCTGGATTGGTGGCCCATTCTCTCAGAGCCTTCTGTAGACGTCGGACATGGAGTGGTTTGGTGGCCATGCCCACGAGTGCCATGATTTCCAGAAACTCCTCCTCACCCGCCTCACACAACTGCTGTACATCATCCCCTCCCTGCTGGATGAAGGTCTCGTAGTAAGAGAGGAGATTGGCACGCTGCAGGACCCGGTACAGCTGCAGCTCACCCAGTGTTCGAGGCAGTGCCATTGTTGGGGCACTTGCCCTGAGAAGGAAGGGCAGGAGAGGAGAGGGGCAGTGAGTACAAGAGCCCTACTGGGGTAACAACCCACACTAGCTATTGTCCTCTTTCTTGCCCAGGGCTGAGCACTCTGAGCATTGCTCAAAGGCACAGCCATGCTGGTACCATCCAATCCCCAGAAGCACAGAAGGCCAGCTGCCCTACCTACAGCTATCAGAAACACGCTTACCTCATCTTTTGCTTTGATCTTTCTGGTCTGGGGCAGCACAATCTTGAGCACTAAGACTCATTACAACTTCCCTGAAATGGATGGACCCACTTTCCCAATTACAGTCCCTATCTCTTTCCTCTAAACACTCAGTAGCCTCAACATTACTTAATGTAACACTCCATATTAAAGTTAACTTAGAATACTAGGGGCTATTGCTGGACGCTTTACTCCTTGCCAAGGTATCTGAGAGAAAGGGGTGTGGCTTCTTCCTTGGCATTTAGGGAACCTGGTAGACCATTGCTCCTGTCCTTAGCTTCCGGGGATTTAAAGAAGCCTTCCTAGAATCTGTCCCAACTTTCTAGGCTGCCCAGTACCCTTCAGTTACCCCCTCTTCTTTGATTGGTCCTTCCCACTCTTCAGGCCCCTCTCTTCTGGGAAAGGGGGGAGGGAAGCCTTGATTGTTCTGCTCTGGGGCCCGTTCTTCCCACACACTCCCACAGTAGCGGCGTCTGTGGGCGAAAACCGCCTGGGGGCTCCCGCCTACTCTCCTCTCGCTTGTTTTCCACCCTTATCTTCGAAAGGGAGTGCGGGAGAGGTTGAAGGCCTCTAGAGGAAGGGGCTGCACAAGGGAGCTACCCTTCCTCACCCCGTAAATGGTCATTTCATGACAAGGGAGGCCTGAAGCACACCCCCTTCAGGCCCGCAGATGCTTAACTCAAAGGAACCACCTTCTCCCGGATGCCTGCTAATGACACACTGAGACTGCTAAGCGCCCCCACCCCTCACACTGTTGACAGATCAAGCTCTGGAGCTTCCCCTGGCGCGGGGGGACATTCTTTGCAGGGGGCTCACGTGTCAGGTTATGCCCACTGAGTAAACCTGGAATGGAAAACGAGGCAGAACTCTGTCGTATTCCAGGTTCATCGGGTCTTTGTTTGCCCTAGGATCCCCTAATTCGAATACTCACCCCCTTTTCCATCAGTCTCCACCTCCCACCTCTGTCCTGCTTCCCCGCGTCCTCTTTTCGACCTCCACCCTCCAGACCCCATTCCGGAGTCCAGCTCCACCCATCTCCACTCCCTGCCACCTCCTTTTGCCCACTAACTTGAGTCTGGGTTGCGGGGTCCGGCGGGTGTTATCCCCTCTGCCAGGTGGCTGCTCTGCTGTGGGAGAGGGCGCTCTGTGCATGGACGGCCAGAGATCACCCGTGCTTCCCCTCTCGGTGCCCGGCGCCTGCTGCGCGCTGCTCTTTGCCTGGCGCGCGCGGCCCGGGTCCACCGCTGTCCAGGCTCGGTCCCTCCCTCCACGTCTTCTCTCTCGGAGCCTCCGCGCCTCTGTCTGTGCCTCTGCCCCCTCCTCCCCGGCTGCGCTTGCCGCCTCTCTGCGCCTCCTCCCCCGCAGGACGCACAGGGAGCGAGGCCCGCCGCTGCGCTGGCTGCCGGGCTGGTGGGAGGAGGGCGTGGGCAGAACCGGGGGCTGGGACCGGAGGCGGTGGGTGGGAGCCCAGGCCTGAGCCTCCGAGAGGCTGCGGAGACTGAGAGGAGGAGACCTGGGAGAAGGTGGGGGGAAGGTGTGGAGCAGGAGGCGGAGGCGGAGATTCAAGAGTCGGGCTCCGAGTTGGGGACCGAGGTGACCGAGGCCGAGCTGTGGAGGGGGGAGCTTGGGGACCCAACGGGCGGGGCAGGTCGCTCCTTGCCGCCCACGCCGGATGCACAGCCGGCCCTCTCTGCGCCCACGTACCCACGTGAGCGCCCTGCCGGCTACATTCCTACTCCCAGCACCACTCCTACTCCTGTGAGCTGAGAGCGCAGTTTCACAACCACGCACAAGTATACAAAGACACGCGCACGTACGTGCACATGCGTCCAAACAACGACGCAGACGCCCGTTGGCCGCACTCCGGCCGCGCCGTGCCGTCAGTTTGAATGTTAGAAGTGATGGGGAAAAGTTGGCGAAGGGTCGGGTGTGCGGTTCCTCCTGCTCGGTTCCCCTAGGATACCCTTAGGGTAAACCTGTTAGCGCGGGGCTGCGCAGGAATCCCTTGGGTGTCTCAACGCCGTTCTCTGGCCTAAAGGTTGTAATATGAAGAGGCAGCTCTCAGAAAACTTGGTCGTAAGTTATACTAGAATCTACTACTTACTCCAGCGTTGGTTAGGCACGTCGGGAGTTGCTAGGTAGAGCAGGGATGGGGTACCATGCTTTCGTGGCACCCTATTTTCTGATGGCCAGGTCTTACTGTTTGGGCGATTGGATGGCAAAGCCAGGAAAAGGCGGCTACCTTCTCTGAGGTCATGAGTTATTGGACCTTTCTGGACAGTGTAGTGGAAGCTGAACGAGAGGCTAAGAGTAGTCTACGTTACTGCCCACTATGGAGGACTGCCTTCAAGGAGCCCAACCCCCTCGGTTTCTTCTAGCCCCATCTGGTTCCCATTACACGCCCACGGGTTGGGGGGGGTATTGGGCACGCGGGGGTTGCGTAGGCCTTTGGGGAAAGGGAGGGTGGGGGTGGGAAGCGTGGCGGACTGGCCAGAGGAAACATCCCTCTAGTCTGAAAGCTCGGCTCCGCCCCTCTGCTCCGCACTTGCGAGTGGCTTGCCCCAGCAGGACGTGGGTGGTGTGGGTCGGGGCGGGTTCTACATTCCAGATTCATTCCAGATTGGCGAGGGGCATCTCTCGGTTTCCCGAAGAGGGATGGGTACTTTATCAAGGAGGAACGATTTCAATAGCTCAGGTTTTTATTTTTTTCTTTTTCCTTCCAAACGTACTAGGGATGGTAGGAAGAAGCAGGGTCCTTCTCCGGATCACCTTTGCTACTATGGAGGGTACGACGAGACCTGGATGTGTGTAGCGCCCTTCCCCCCTCCCCCGTCCGGTTATTTTGGAGTCTGGGCTGACAGCCGCTGGCCCCGGGTTTCCTCGTGCCCCCGCCCTCCCCCTGCCCACGCTCCCCGTGACGCACATCCTTCGCCCACACTGCCTTTGCTCCAGGCGCCCCCCTCCCTCCCACAGGCCCCTTTGGGGTGGCGCTAAGTCCTGGGGTCTAGAGAGAGGGCAGCTAGTGCAGCGGTAGGGGGTGGGGAAGCTTGGGGCGTGAAGCCGGGGAGCCGGAACTTACTGTGCGCCTAGTCAGGCTCCAGGAAAGAAGATGGTGGAGGGAGACACTGAATCTGAGGCCTTGGCTCCGGTGTTTGGGACCAGGGGGAAGGAGAGTTGCAAGATCTCGCTGAGACACTTGTCCGGGTCCCTTTGTGGGTCAGAATGGATCCCGATGGGAACCTAAGTGTGAGAGTGAAACTACGGAGGATCATCTGTAGCTTTGTTTCTCAAGACTTGCCAAGAGATTTAAGTGGAGAGTACGTGTGGAAACTGTTAATTGTAGAGTGCTAGTCAGATGAAAGACTATTGACAGTATTTCGAGTTTATGTGTTTGTTTCTTTATATCTACTTGTGTAGCTGTGTCTGTAGATTGTATCCCAGTTCTTGTGTGTGTATTTTAAAATACATACATTAAAAAAACAAAAACCAAAAAGCATCATTGACTTGTCAGGCCCCACCAGAGGCCCAGAGCGCCCCCGCAGCCCGCAGCCAGAGCAGCTGAAATGTCTGTTCTTCGCTCTCCTCCCACGGCTACCGCCCCCACACACCCGCCTACTCTCTTCCGCTGAGAACAAGGAATTTCCAGCCTTTAGAAAGGGTGTGTGTGTGTGTGTGTTCGCACTGACAGGTGTGTGTTGGGGGTTGACAAAAGGGGAGTGGGGACAATTTGGGGGACTTTTTTTTCCATTTCATTTTCTGCTGGGCTCCATTTTTCCCAGTGCCCGAATTCGCAAGACTGTATCCTTACCTTCTTCCTCTGCTCCTCAAACCCCCCCCCCCCCGTCATCTCAAAGGCAGAACACAGCCGAGTGATGTCATTTAACCAAAGTTTAAGATTCCCTTTATTGTCCACAGTTATCTCCAGTCGTAGTTCTTAAGGCAAGGGTGGCGGGAGACTGAAGAGAGGGAGAAAGTGGGTGGGTGAGGAGTGAGCATGCTGCCTGCCAGGATTGTCTTCCTAGGCACGTGGAGATTTTCATCTAGCAGATTGCTCTGCTCACTCCCCACCCCCCACCTCACCCTGCCAAACGAGACTCACTCAGCAAGGTTTAGCTCAACCTCACCTTTCTCAGACCATGCTCCCTTCTGGACACCCCCACCCCCACCCTTAGGCAGAATCAATTTCTCTCACCCTTTATGGATGACATCGTTTTCTATGTCGTTTAAATAATATGATTTTTTCGTTGTGTATGTGCAGGAGTGCAGGTGTCCACTGAGCTGGTGCATGGGTGCTGGGAACTGAACCAAGCTCCTCTGCAGGAGCGGTGAGTGCTCTTAACCCCTGAGCCATCTCTTCGGCCTATGTGTGACTGATTGTGTTATGTGTGTGCACCTTGGGTGTACAAATAGCTCACTGAGGTCAGAAAAGGCATTGGATCGATCGTCTGGAACTGGAGTTGCAGATTATTGTGAGCTGCTCTGTGGGTGCTAGAAACTGAATTCAGACCTCTGCAAAAAGCAGCTCTCCTATAGCCACTGATCATCGCTCCAGGCCCCACACCCCCAGTTTGCTTTTGAGGCAGGATCTCTCTCTGCAGTCCTAGCTGTTCTGGACCTCACTATGTAGCCCTGGCTGACCTAGAAATACTTCACCTCTCAAAAATAAACTACACCTATAGGGAACACACCGATTGGTAGAAGAAACAACCATATAAACAACACACAGTGAATAATAGGAAGCAGATAAAAGGTGAGAAATACAGTCTTTGTGAGAATTCTGAGCAGCAATGACATCCCCAAACCCCAGACTGTTTAAAGGACTGGAATACACAAGCATCTGGTGTGGGCAAGGAAGCATAGGGCTTGACGTATGAATAGAAGTTTTCTAGGAAGACAGGAAGTCAAGTAAAGAGAGACAGGATTTGCATGGAGGTTTGAAACAGCCAAATGTTTCAGAAACTAGAAGTTAATGTTCACTGTGGGTGGGGTTTATTAGAAATGAGGATGTGTATAAGTCCAATACACTAAGTTGGCACGAATATCTGTGCCATCTTTGTACAATGCCCAAAGACTCCAGAAGAGGGTGTTTGACATCCCCCCCCAGGATTGGAGTTATAGTTTTTTGTGTTTTTTTTTTTTTAAATTGCTTTTAGATTTTGAGACAGGGTTGTATGTAGCCCAGGCTAACCTTGAACTTGGCCTCCTGCTGTCTCTATGCCCAGCACTGAGGTCATAGACCTGTGTCATCTGCCTGACTGTCCCCCATTTTTATAAAATACACTTGAAGGTGTGCCAAAAAAAACCCCAAAAAACCCAAATCATATCCAGTAAATGTAAAACCTCTTTGTCAATCTGGGCATGGTGTTGGGCATACCTTTAATCCCCGAACTGGGCAGGCAGATGCAGGCAGATCTCTGTGACTTTGAAGCCTGCCTAATGTAGAGTGATTCTAGGCCAGCCAGGATTGTTATACAGAGAAACCCTGTCTTCGGGTGGGGGAGTAAAGCTTTGTCAAATTGCTATAAATCTTTTAAAATAAGGCTGACGAGATGACTCAGCAGTTAAGAGCATGTCCTGCCCTTCAGGAGCCAAGTTCAGTTCCCAGCACTCACATCAGACACCTGTAACTCCAGCTCCTGAGGATCTGATACCTTCTTCTGGCTTCTTTGGGCACCTGTGAGTACCTGCCCCCCCATACTTATACGTACGTATTAGAAAAACAAAAATTCTCCTTCTATTTAGCAATGCATGATGGTATATGCCTTTAATCCCAGAACTTGGGAGGCAGAAATGGAGTTCTGTGTGTTTGGGGAAACCCAGGTCTACATAGGGAGTTACAGTCCAGCCAGGGCTGCACAGTGAGACTCTATGAGAGGAAAAAAAAAGCCCAAAACAACGGAATATTTTTAAATATACTTTGTTTCTGAAATTTTCCCTACTTGATGAGTATCAGTTATCAAGCAGCAAAAACTTTGAATAGCATTATAGTTATTTTATAAAAAAAAAAAAATGGATGTTTTACTTTCACCTGTGTACTACATGTATGCAGTACCTTTAGAGGCCAGAAGAGGGCGTTGGATCCCCTGGGACTGAAGTCACCACAATTGTGAGCTGCTGTGTGGGTGCTGGGACTCTAATTCTGGTCATCTGGAAGATCAGCCAGTGCTCTTAACTGATCAGCCATCTCTCCAGCTGTAGTTATTATTTTTTTAAAAGATTTTTATTTCATATGAGTGCTCAATCTGCATGTACAGCTGCATGCCAAAATTGGGCATCAGATCTCATTATCGATAGTTGTGAGCCATCATGTGGTTGCTGGGAATTGAACTCAGGACCTCTGGAAGAGCAGCCAGTGCTCTTAACTGCTGAGCCATCACTCCAGCCCCTTGGGTTGTTTCTTCATAGCTGTTTGCAGATACGGTAGAACCGTAAAGAATCAAACACTGAGTAGAAGGGACAGACCTGCATTTAGGAGAGGGAAGGGCTGTGGTCTCAAGAGCACCAGGATATTGACAAGATGGCTCACAGAAACCTCCAGGACCTGTGTAAAGGTAGAAGGAGATAATGGAGTCCATGAAAGAAAGTAAATGCATTTCCCACAGGAAAAGCCAGCTAGGATGGCAAGGGACTGGGTGGAGTCGGCGGCACAGGAGAGCAGGACAGACTCAGAAGGTAGACCGCAGAAGCAGCAGGATTCGGTCAGTGATTGGTTCAGTTACCTTCATCAAACAGCTGATAGTTTCAAACCTTCACAATTCTTACATCCAAAAAGTTACATGATTTTTCCCCCATAACTTATTTGGTAATAAAACCTAGTTCTGGAGACTGGGGATACAGCTTCATGGTAGAGCACTTGCCTAGCATGCAGGAGCCTTTTATTTTTTTTCCGGTCCCAAATATAAAAGACCCCCCCCCCCCAAAAAAAAACCAAAAACCCTAACCCAAGCCCGTCTAACCCGACCAGAGTCATCTTAAGACAGAAAGCATGAGCAGCTTGCAAGGGGACAGTCTCCATTCATCCCCTCTCAAGCTTGCCAACGCCACCCTTCCTACACCTTATTACAGAAACATCTTTTGTAACTCTGTGCTGCCTTGGATGGCCATGTGGTTGCTCTTTTTGCTCCCTTTTCTTTTTTAATTTGGAATTTTTTTCAAGATAGGGTTTTTCTGTGTAGCTGTGGCTGTCCTGGAATTTACTATGTAGACTAGGCTGGCCTTGAACTCAGAGATTTGCCTGCTTCTGCCTCCCAAGTGCTGGGATTAGAGGTATGTGCCACCACCACCTGGTGGGCTGCTCTTTTATATAGTGAATGTGTGACATGTTATCCTTCTAAATTAAACACACACACACACACACACACGAAACATATTTACCACTACAGTATTCACACAATTTACTCACCAGCCTTGGCCTGAGTTCTTTTGGCTATTTGCATAAATCAGGTCCACCTGCAGATAATATTCATTGCAGCCTGTGCTCGGCAGCAAAACAATGAAGGTGACTCTAGAACTGCTTTGGAGAGTCTCCTCAGTATTAAAAGAAAGGCATGGACTGCTTTATTTGCTCTCTTGAAAAGACAACACTCATTTGGATGGTGAAAGTGTGACCTGATGTGTTTAGAGATACCTTGTCTCATTATGGCAGTGGTGAGTGAGTGCGTGCATCGCTTCTCAACCTTTTGGCTAAGATTGAGTGTAGCAGTGGTGAGTGGGCAGTGATCTGATGTAGTTAGTTTCCAAATCTGAACGTGGTTCACTTGACTTTAGGAAGAACAAAAGAGAAAGCCCAGCCAGCGGTGAGAATGGAAAGGCCAGGCCTGGTTTGGTGGCACGTACCAGCAATCCCAGCACATGGGAGTTAGGGGTAGGAGTTAAGAGTCGTCCTCAGTTATATAGGAACTTTGAGATGGCCTGGGGCACACGAAACCATATCTATATAATAAAATAACAAAACCAGGCTGAGGCTTGGTGGTTAGGAGGACTTGTTGCTATTGCAAAGGGCCTAGGTTTGGTTCTGTACATCATATGGTAGTTAACTGTCTGTAACTTCAGTTCCAGTGCATCTACAGACCTTTTCTGACAGTCACAAACCTACACACAGGCAGAAAACATCCATGCATATGAAATAAAAATAAATCTAAAAACAGAGAGAAACCAAAGGAAGAATGGGGGGTAAGGGAGGGCAGGCCTGAAGGTGTGTCGGGGCGGGGACACATGCCTGTAATTCCAGCATTTGTCAGGCAAAGTCAGAAGGATCGCTGAAACATATATACAGCTCCGGATGCTAGCTACATATATACAGCTCCGGGATAGCCAGGGTCATACAGCCAGCCCCTATCTAAAAAAGGAACACCCACACACATCTCACATGCATCCACATATATGTATTTATGTACTGTTTATGTACATAAGAGCCATCGCTAGAGTTTGGTTTTTTAAATAGAGCTTTGACTTCCTTGAACCCTGAAAAGATAGTAGAGACTTTCCATATATCTGCATTGTCAATCCTGTTATCTTCCACTGGGCTCATAGGGCTCACTTGCCACCCCTTAGCATGTATTACTCATTCATTAAGAAAAAACAAGCTTAAGGTTTTATTTTTTTTAATTTTCAATTATGTCCTGACTTGCATGCATGCCTATGTAGTACCCTTGGAGGCCAGAAGAGGGTAGTAGAATCCCTGGCGTTAGAGCAGGTAGTGAGAATGTAGTACCCTTGGAGGCCAGAAGAGGGTGGTAGAATCCCTGGCGTTAGAGCAGGTGGTGAGAATGTAGTACCCTCGGAGGCCAGAAGAGGGTGGTAGATCCCTGGCGTTAGAGCAGGTAGTGAACCACCAGAAGTGGGTGCTGGGAAGAAACTCCGTCCTGTGCTCAAGCAACGCCCACTGTAGGGCCAACTCTGCAGCCTCTATTTACAGTTTTTGTTCAGTTACTGAGCTCAGAGCTAAGTTTTCTGGTGCATGAGGCTCCTTCCCACTATATGGCTTGACATCTGCAGGTCAGGCAGAGAATGTGTACAGTACTCATAGAAACGGAAGCAGGATTGGAAGATGGGCAGGGGAGAGGTGAATCATGCTTGTAATCTCAGTTTTGTTTCTTCGGGCTTTTTTTTTTCTTTCTCCTGTTATAGGAGAAAGGAGATACATAGTATCTCATGTAATACTATATTACATGTAGTTCATGTCTACGTATTCTCCCTTGTCTGGGATAGTCTGTTAGTCTTCCCTTGTTTCACATTAACGTAAGTTTTTGTCTTGAGGTCGGTTCTAGATGTGTCGAGTGAGCTGTTCTTATTTGCGATCCTCTGACCTGAGTGTTCTGAATGCTGGGGTTAACAGATATGGACCAATCGATTGATCCATGAATTGTGTGTGGGGTACTGTGTGCCATAGAGTCAGTATGGAGGTCCTGTGGGAGCAGAAGTTGGTTTTCTCCTACCATGTGGGTTCTGGGGAATGGAGCTCAAGGCTTGAGTGATAAGCATCTTTACACACTGAGCCATCTCAGTAGGCCATCTATATGTGTGATGTGTATGTATAAATGTGTGTATATTATGTATACATGTGTCTACACACAAGTGTGTGTGTGTGTATGCATAAGTGTATAAACACACACACAGGTTCTCAGGATTCAAGCTCTGTAATCCTGGCTACTCTTCAATTCTCAGCAAGCCTTCAGCCTCAACTTCCCAAGTGATGGATTACAAGCACAAGTCACCTCTCCCTTGACCACCTTCAGATCCTCTTTCGTGAAGGAGTTCCACCGGCTTGCATGTAATAAAAAGACCGAGGAAGAAAGAAAAGAAAAACTAGAAGAAACTCGACGTTTAGATGGAAACACGAAATCCAGGAAGCCTCGCCCATTCTGATTTCCTATTGGGTAAGCGTTCCATCAATCTCACTTGTAAATAAACCGCAGACGGAAGTAGATTGGGTAAAGGGCGGGCTCTTCCTGTTGTAACTGCCAGGGTTGGCGTTGTTAGGAGGTGTGGCTCCTAGGGGCGCGGGAGGGCGGAGCGCGCGAGGCCCCCCCCCTCCACGGGGTGTGGGGGGCGGGTCTCGCAGCTGATTGGCTGGTGGCACTGCCTGTTCGGAGACAGTTGCTGAGGAGGGGCACGCGAGGAGGAGGCGGTGAGAGGCAGCCATGGCGGGAGGAATCAAAGTGGCGGTGTGGTCGGCGGTTGGTCCCGGGTCCCGGTGTTGGGGGGCCGGGAGCGGCGGCACCGCGTGGCTGCTCTTGGTCGTCGCCGGCTGCGTGGTCTGCGGCTCAGGTACCACTGGGGCAGCAGCTGCCCAAGGGGCCGGGCGCGAGGGCGTTAAATTTAGAAAAGTGGGTTCATCTCGAGGGTGCGTCCCGTTACTCGGAGCAGTGTGGAACGCCGAGGGAGACGCTCCGGGGGCCAGTGATCGTCCCTACTGACGGGTCCGGGGCTGCCCTCCGGAGAGCCCGGGTCAGGCGGAGGCCTGAGCCTTCCCCAGGAAGGGAGGCCTGGGCTGGGGGGAAACCGTTTAGGGGCTGCGTGGTGCTGCTGGGTCCCTTGGTTTTCTGTGTTAGAACGGATTTCTGGGTTTCGCCCTGAAATAGGTCGTGAGAAAGTAAACGCCCTACTCAGTTTACTAAAAACACCTCAGGAGTAAATCTGTCTCGATACAGTGGAATAGAGTTCACCTGAATGTTTTTCAAGACACGCTCTCCCTGTGTAGCCCTGGCTGTTCTGGAACTCACTCTGTAGACCAGGCAGGCCTCTAATTAAGAGATCCACCTGCCTCTGCCTCCTGAGAGCTGGGATTAAAGGAATGTGCCATCACCGCCCGCCCTCTTATTAAGACCCTCTTCCCAAATGGCCTTGGAGAACACACCTCGAATCATTGTAGTCCAGTTGCCCAGAAAAGATAGAGGGGCCATCAGCTTTGAGCAGAACACCGTTCCTAAGTTTATTCATTCTTTCAAGCACATTCATTTTGTACCTCCAGCTGGACAATCAACTCCGGACTGGGTGAGAAACTTATTTTGTGTTTCCGTCGGGGGGGGGGGGAGTTTATAAGAAATCGGTTTTTTCCCCCTTGTTAAATAATGGACAGGAAAATAAGTGATGTTGGCAAACTTCCACTGGAGGGAGTAGCAACTCCAGAGAATAAAGACAGCCAGGGCTTACAAGCACACTTCCTCACTCATACTGCCCCCTTCTGTTCCTGCTTGCCTGTCACTTGCCCTCACTTGTGGCTTTAATTAAGGTAGCTCAACACCCATAGGCATATTGATCAAAAGGGACTGAAAACTACTTTTGGGAAGAGAGTATATGTCCAGGAAAGATTCTTTTCCAGGTGGCAGGGCCTAAAAGCCTAGAACAGGATTTAGGAGGACTGTTACCTGAATAAACTTTTAAATAGGGCCTTGGGTTGCCAAGAAGTAAGAGAATATTCAGCACAATCAGCAGTTCCTTTCTTTGAGATTTCTTTTTACAGGGAACTGGGAATTGAAATGTAAAGCAGAAAGCCAGGCATAGTGGAACAGGACTTTACTCCCAGCACTTGGGAGGCCAAGGGAGACTGATCTCTCCAGTTTGAGGACAGCCTGGTCTACGTAGTGAGCTCCAGGGCAACTGGAGCTGCATAGACCCGGACACAAGCAAGCAAATAATAAAATAAGTAAAAGCGTAACCTGAAGCACACTCACTTTTCTGCTTGCCTGATTCCCTTCCTTTCACTGAGACGGGGTCTTACCATGCTGCTCAGGCTGCTGTGGAACTCACTGTGTAACTCTGGCCGACCTATAACTCAAGATCCTCCTGCCTCATCTTCCAGAATGCTGGGGTTACATGCATCACCAAAGGTCCCAAAGTTTCTTCTAGGAGGGGAGACTCTGGGGCTTCCTAATTTAGAGAAAAGTCATCTGCAGGAACAAGTCAGAATGCTGACCTGGTTCTGTGGGTGTCAGCTATAAAGAGCACTCTCCGATTGTAGATGGAATTTTTGGAGTTTTAGACTATTTAGCAAGTATTAATACAGTTAAGTATAAAGAAGTAGGCAAAACCCTTGCAGTTTATTTCGTGTGTGTGTGTGTGCGTGCGTGTGTGCACGAGTGTGAGTGAGCGAGCCTGAGCATATTCAGGAGGGGTCATGTGCACATGTGTGTAAGTATAGGTCAAAGGTTGACATCTGATGTCTGTTTCAGTCCTTATCTACCCTGTTTTTGAGACAGGCTCCCCTAGTGGGCCTGGAACTTAGAGATTTGGCTAGACTGCTGGCCAGCAATCTCCCTGGATCCTGTCTCTCCTCCCAGCATTGGGGTTATAGGTGAACAACACTCTGCCTGGCTTTTGTGTGAGTGCTAGGCTTCTGAACTCAGGTCCTTGTGTTTGCTAAGCGATACTTCACATACTGGAGCTATCACCCCAGCTCCAACTTTAATTTTTGAGGGTGTGGATGTCTTTTGCTCATGGCCCTACAGTATTATTTAATTTTTTGAGCCAGGCTTTTGTAGCCCATGTTGGCCCTTGTATCAGAGAATGACTTTTAATTCTTGATTCTCTTATCTGTACCTCCCATGTGCTGGGATTATAAGCATTTGCATCCATATGCCACCATACCGAGCTACAAATTTGTAATTAATTTATATACATACATACATACGTACATAGTGCATACATATATACACACACACGTATGTATGTATGTATTTGTGGTGCTAGAGATGAAATCTAGGACTTGACGTACTCCAGGCATGAGCTCTATACCAAGCTACATCCCCAGCATTATTCTTGTTATTTATGAGTACGTTTATGTAGTTTAAAAATAAAATTTAGAGCTTATTTCCCCCTCTTGTAAATTTTTTTATTGGTTTTATTTGGTGTGTGTTTTGCCTGTGTGTAGGTGTATGTGCTTGGTGCCTACAGCAGTCATAGAGGGGTCAGATCCCCGGAACTGGAGTTACAGATGGACAGATGTGCTGGCAACGAGCCTGGCTCCTCTGCAAGAGCTGAAAGTGCTCCTGACCAGAGCTGCTGCTCCAGCCCTGGCCCCTTTCATATTTTATATGTGGCCATTTGGTTTCATTATTTGGATTTATACTTGAGATTTCCAGGCCAGTGAGATGGTTCTGTGGTAAACAAGACTTGCCACACAAATCTGGTGACCTGAGTTGGATCCATGAAACCTATAATTGGAGATAACTGACTCCCCAAAGTTGCCAAGGTGGGTAGATACACACATGAACACATATCATACATATTTACATACATACACGTGTGTGTGTATACACACATACATATATCTACGCACATACATATATATACACACATACAATAATGATAATAAGAGATCTGTAAAGTTGATTTTTTTTTTTTTTTATTTTGGAGGATAAGTTTTAAATTTATTTTTATTTTACTAATTATTATTAGCTGAGCTGGGAATTGAACCTAGGGCTTTAAACATGGAGTGTTAGTGCTCTGCTACTGAACTACGATTCTAGACTTTATTCTTTAAAACAGGGTCTTACTAGGTAAGATCTGGATGGATTTTATTTTTTAAAATAGTCATTTGTCCCAGAATGTAGCTTAATAATCCTTTAGTAAACCTGCTGACTGAAGATGCTGTGTTTTAAAATACTTTTACTAAATTTGTTCTTTGACAGATTCATGCATGTGTATAGTCTTTTCTGATTGCCATTACCCAGGCCCCCACTCAGCCCCTTCTGGTCCTTTCCTCATTCGTATCTTTTTGTTTAAACTCATGACTCACTGAGTGTGACTAGGTCCATCTCCATGGTCATAGATTTGGAACTATCTATTGGAGCCTGGAAAGATGGCAGTTGGGACCAGCCAGTGGCGCAGGAGGTCAGGTGCCTGATGCCAAGCCTGAGGACCTGAGTTTGACCCCTGGGATTCACGTGGTAGGAGAGAACCAGTGCCTACCAGCTGTTCTCTGACTTCCCCACTCAGGCTGTGGTGCCTTTGTGCCTCCACGCACATGAGTGCAGTGGCACTTGCTTGCAGGTACACACAGAACACTCAGTGTAATCTTAGAAAGATGATAGTCGTCAATGAGGCTTCTGAGGGACTGGATTACCCTTGACAGAAGTGAGCTGAGGTATTTAAGAGTTAGAAGGGCTGGAGGGTGTGGGTCTGAGTGTGCACTGCTCCTGGAGAGGACCTGGTTTGACTCCCAGGACTCATCAGGTGGCTCACAGTGCAGCTCCTCTGAAGGCTAGAGTATGCACACACTGATGCACAGACAAACAATTTAAAGCAAATCTAGTGTCCTGCTTGTTTCCACAGATCACCTCCCTAGACTGAACTGGCAGTTTGCATTAATGCATTGCCAAGCATATGTGGCTGGCCAAGGTGCTAATTTATTTCTGTTGGAGGTTACTATGTGAAAAAAGGTTGTTTTAAATTCTTTCCCATGGGTAGTATAGAATTGAGGAAAAGACAACTAGGTTTTTTGTTTCTTTTTTTGAGACTTTTTTGTTGTTGTTTTATTTTTTGTTCTTTTGATTTTGTATCGTTCTGGCTGCCTTGAAACTAGCTCTGTAGACCAGGCTGGCCTTGAACTTAAAGAAATCTGCCTGCCCTCTGCCTCCTGAGTGCTAAGATTAAAGGCGTGCGCCACCACTGCCTGGCTCAGAAAACTAGATTGATTTTATTTATTTATTTATTTATTTATTTATTTATTTATTTGGTTTTTGTGAGACAGGGTTTCTCTGTGTAGCCCTGGCTGTCCTGGAACTCACTCTGTAGACCAGGCTGGCCTTGAACTCAGAAATCTGCCTGTCTCTGCCTTCCAAGTGCTGGGATTAAAGGCGTGCGCCACCACTGCCCAGCAGAAAACTAGATTTTAAAGAATGTTAGTAGTAGGGCTGTTTTCTTCAAAAACATACAAAAAAAAATTAGTTTTGAACTTTCACTTTATTGGGATGAAGAATCCAGCTTTTCAATGGTTCCTGCCCCTGCTTCCCGTGTGCTGGAATTATAGGTGTCAGTCACCATGCCATTCATCCTCAATGGATGGGAAATACAGTATTTTCAAATTTTACATAAACTTATTCCATCTGTTTATTGTATAAGGGAGGATTTGCTGTGTAGCTTAAGATGGTTTCAAATTTACTGTGTAATGTAGGTTGCCTTAGGGCTTGCTTTCATGACCTTTGTTTCTCAAGAGCTGGGATGACAACCGTGCACCACCATGCTCAACATGAATGGTGTGTGTGGGGGTGCATGCATGTATACATGTATGTACAGGCTAGAGACTGATGTCAAGTGTTTTAAATCTCACTGTACCTTATTTTTTGAGACAAATTTCTCACTGAACATGGAGCTCACAAACGTGGCTAGACTGGCTGGTCAGTGGTCCCGGGATGCTCCTGTCTTTGCCTCCCCGGGCTTGAGATTGCGTTTCATGCCACCATTCTGGTTTCTCATATGGGCTCTGGGGATTGAACTCTGGTCTTCAGGCTTGCATGGAAAGCACTTGACTACTTTAGCTATCTTGCTTGCTCTTTCTCTTCCAAAGGAAGCAATGCCTTGATCTGTATTTATACGTATTTTTTCTATTTAGGAGTATATATATATGTATATATATATATATATATATATATACATATATATATACACACACACACACATACACACATAGGTATGTGTGTAAGTGTATGTATACATATATACATACATATATATAAAATTTGTGAACTTGCTAGGGAGATAAAAATCAATAGAGTTTAAATCTGTTTTTATTTTTAATTTATGTCTGTGAGTGTATGCTGTGTGTGTGTGTGTGTGTGTGTGTAAAATTATGTCAGTGTCCTTAGAGGCCAGAAGAGGAAAGGTTTTTTCTTTTAGAAGGGCTCTTTTAGAGGAAATTCAGATTACTATAGGATTGAACCCCATAATGAGAAACAGACACCCTAATCTGACCTAAGGTGTTTTTATTAGCCTACAGGGTTAGGTCTCACTATGTGTTCTCAGATGAGATTTGTCCTTTGTCTTCTTTCCCCCACCCCTGCTCCTGTGCACTGTGTCTGCACCTTAGCCTTTCCATTTTGATGTCATGTGTGAGACCTGCTTTTTTTAAATTGAGATTTAATTTATAAATGCTATTTGGTGGATTTAGTATTTTCACAGTGTTGTGCCAGTATTGTGACTGTTGGTCTGCAGTTCCTGTCTTCTTTCCATCTTGTCCCTGGCAGCCGCTCAGTCCATTTCTTGTCACAGCATTCACTCCTTCCAGACAAAATTTATATAAATTGATCTGTCATTTTCTTCTTGTGGCCTGTTTTCTTCTGTGTGGCTTCTTTCACACAATGTAACTTTTTTTTTCTTTTAAAGATTTATTTATTTATTATATGTAAATACACTGTAGCTGCCTTCAGACACACCAGAAGAGGGAGTCAGACCTCATTACAGATGGCTGTGAACCACCATGTGGTTGCTGGGAATTGAACTCACGACCTCCAGAAGAGCAGTCAGTGCTCTTAACCACTGAGCCATCTCTCCAGCCCCACAATGTAACATTTTTAAGGTTCATCATTTTATATTATGTATCAATATATTTTTTTTTTAATTTAAAAGCTTTTTATTGCATTTTGTTCATATGGACATTGTGTTTCCGTGTGTCTGGGCACCCTGTGCATGCCAAGTGTCCAGAGATGCCAGAAGAGGGCCCTTGATTCCCTGGGACTGGAGTTGGATGATTGTGAGCTGATGTGTGGGTGCTGGGAATTGAACCCAGGTCCTCTAGCAGCCAGAGCAGCCAGTGCTGCAACTGCTGAGCACTCTCCAGCTCTAATGCGTCTTTTCTTTTTCAGCTGGGTGTAGTCCATTGTGTGAATGGAACATATTTTGTTTACTTGCTCATTAGCTGAGCAGCACTGGGCCTTTTCATTCTTTGGTGGTTATGTAGGAAACTATATGACAGGTTTTTATGTGTCCATTTTCATGTGTACATTTTTGTGTGAACACATTCTCAATTGTCTGGAATTGTATAAGGAACTATTAAAATATAATGTTTTCCAAAAATCAGTTGTATCATTTTACATTCCTACCAGCAGTACATGGTGGGGGGTGGTGTTCCTAATTTCTCCATATTCCCAACCAACATTTGTTACTGAACTTCTTTCTTTCTTTCTTTTCTTTTCTTTTCTTTTTTTTAAAGATTTATGTATTTATTTCATGTATGTGAGCACACTGTAGCTGTCTTCAGACACCAGAAGAGAGCATCGGATCCCACTACAGATGGTTGTGAGCCACCATGTGATTGCTGGGAATTGAACTCAGGATCTCTGGAAGAGCAGTCACTGCTTTTAACCTCTGAGCCATCTCTCCAGCCCCATTACTGAATTTCTTTAAAAAAAAAAAAAAGAAGAATTTAAAATGTATTTTGTGTGTGTGTGTGTATGTGTATGTGTGTGTGTGGTGCATGCACACTGCAGTGTATATGGAGAGGGCAGTTGGCGGTTGGTTCTCACCTTCCATCATGTGGGTCCTGAAGATCAACTGCAGCTCATCACACTAGGCAGCAGTTGTTCTTGTCTGTTGACCAATCTCTAGCCCTTAAGAATTTTTTTTTTTTTAGACGGGGACTCACTCTGCAGCCCTGACTGGCCTGAAACTGGATATGTAGGACAGTTTGGCCTCCAACTCACAGGGATCCACTTTGTACCTTCTGCTGCTGTGATTAACAGCATGAGCCACTATGCTCACCCAGCTCCAAACATTTGTTCTATTGTAGCCATTCTAGTAGGTGTGAAGTAGTGTTTTATTGTGGCTTTGGTTCCTATTTCTTTAATGATTTGAGCCCTATTGTCATGTACATTTATGTATGTATTTTCTTTGGAGAAATGTCTACTCACATCTTTTGTTTGTTAAAAGAACTGGGTTGGGCCTGGGTATGGTGGCATATGATTGTACTCCCTGGGACATAGAGGCAGAAGATTCTGGGATTAAGGTCATCTTCAGCTGTATAGCAAGTCTGAGGCCAGTATAATGAGACTGGCTCAGAGGCCGGGAGGAAAAGAAAGGGTTATTGTTGTCATAGTTGTCTGTGTCTGGCTACTTTTCTTGTCAGGCATGTGATTGGAAAACATTTCCTCCTGTCTCCTGAGGTAGTCTTTTTATGTTCTTTGCATTACAGTATTGGCCTCTCTCTGTAAGTTTTATACATGCATACATATGTGTGGGTGCACGTATGTGTGTGAGTCTATGTGGAAGGTAGAGGGCAACCTCAAGTGTCACTCTTAGGAACACTGTTTCTCTCCTTGAGTCAGGGTCTCTCATTGGCCTGCACTCATCAGTTAGGCTAAAGTGGCTGGCTAGGGAGCCTCTGGGAACCTCCTGTTGTCTCTCTCCCCTAAGCCAAGACTATGATGCACAACACTGACATTTTTCCATGGGTTCTAGGATCTAACTCATAACTCGGATCCTTGAGCTTGCAAGGCAAGACTTGCTTGACTGACTCAGCCCCTTCTTCCACGCTATCTCCTTTTTTCCCCTCTCTTCTGGAGCTGGTAGGAAGCAATGGTTTTACATTTCCTAAAGTCTGCTTAGGGATTTCTTCTTGACTTCTGCTTATTTTAGGATCCTACCTAAGAAACCATTGTCTAATTCAAGGCCATGGAGAGTTATACCCATGTCTTCCTTGTTTTGCTCAGACTTATGGTTACGGTTAAATATAACTTTAAAGTTAGTCTTAGTCTGGTGATAGGGCTGTCGCTCAGTGATAAGAGTGCTTGCCTAGCCATGCACAAAGAAAGCTCTGGGTTGGGTCCTCACCACAAAAAACAAACAAGAAAACAAAACCCAACAACAAAAAGGTCTTCGTTTCACTTTAAACGAAATGAAAGTGAAAGTTTCACTTTCACTACGCCTGCCTGAGGACTAAGGATTTCTTTCTTATTTAAATCTATCTACCTTACACTAAAAACCACACTGACTTTAAGTTTGTACTTCCTCTTATTCGACAAGTGTCATGCATAGGGTTATGGAGATGGCTTAGATGGTAAGGGTACCTGCTGTCACCTGATGATCAGAGGTAGACACCTGGGGACAACATGATGGAAGGAGAGTCACAGTGCCCTCCAGTCTGCACATGTGCACACCCATACCTCCCTCACCCTAACCAAAAAAAAAATTGAAAATCTCTACATAATACAGAAATTCAATGAAGAAATAGAAGTTTTGGGTTTAATTTCTAGTACCAAGAAGAAAAACGTTACTTAAATGTTTGTATCAGAGAAGGTAGGTTGGGTGGGAAAGTATAGGAGGGTGAACTCAGGCTTCTGGAAGAGCAGCCAGTGCTTTTAACTGCTGAGTCATCTCCAGCCCCTAAGAAGTGGCTTTTATTATTTATTCTGTGTTAATGTAATGTTAACTATCTGTAATAAATAATTAAAGGTTGAGAATGTAACCCAGTGATAGAGCATATGTTTAGTGTGTTTGATCTCCTACAGTCAGTCTTAAACAAGCACACATGTGAGCAAGTATGTGCACACATGGCACACATGCAAACGAGGCAGAGACAAAACTGCCTTATTCTTCTCTCGTTTCAGTTGTTGGTTTGTTTGTTTGTTGGTTTGTTTGTTTGTTGGTTTGTTTTGCCAGTGTTTTTTGGTTTTTTGGTCTGATTCATATTTTAAGCATAAGTTTAATGAAGTGGTCAGTTTAATTCTTTTAATAAAACAAGTTATAGTTATGATTTGTTCTGTTATGTTATACTTAATTCTTCTTTCCCTTTTGCCTAAAGCTGGAATTGATGTAAATGTGGTCATGCTTCAGGAATCCCAAGTTGATATGAATTCCAGTCAACAATTCTGTTATAAAAATGTACTTATCCCAAAGTGGCACGACATATGGACACGGATCCAGGTAATTAGAAGCCCCACCCCTGGGCATCTCAGCTCCCTTCATCAGCTTAGACTACATGATCCTGAGATAGACGTTCTTCCTTCTTCCTTGTGTTGGCTTTCTCTCTTGTGGAGTCTGCACTCTCATGCCTCTTTTGAAATGTCATGTGCCTACTTTGGCTGGAATCTGGTGTGCCTGTCTGAACTCTTGTCCTGTGGTTCCTTTTCTATTTTGATTCTGTGAGAGAAGTTTCCTCTGGGTAGAATGACTTTGGGCTCTTTTATTTCATAACACAGTTAAGTCACTCAGCAAGCAAGAGACTCTGGCTGTGGTAGTGATTGAACAAAATGAGCCTTTTGAAGATGTAAATCCAGACACTGATAAGGGTGTTTGCTGTCCACATTAACAACACGAGAGCTGGGCTTGTGGGTTCTTAAATTCTTTATTTTCTGACACAAAACTCATACTGTATCTGGGGCACATTATAACCAACATTTATCCATAATCAGCGATTTGTGACAGTGCATTGAACTCAGCCTGTCATTATGGGAAACATTCAGTTTTCTGGGGCTGTTTATGGCTGGCAATTTTCTTAATATTCCTGATCCTAGCTTTGTATGATCTCATAAATAGCTGTATTGATAACTCTTTCTGCTTGGGAACTTCCCCCTCCCTCTTTTTCTGGCTTAATAATAGATTCAGACCATGATAACAAGAAATTGTAGCATCTGCCTCTATCAGAGCAAATTATGTTTTTGCTATTGCATCTGTACATTTCTGCCAAGCTTTGTATGAAATGGCACATTGCTTATTAGCTGCTTAAGGGTTTTTTTTTTTTTTTAAATTATGTTTATGAAAATTTCCTACCTTATCATCCTAATGTCATTTGTGTTACAGGTTCGGGTAAATAGTTCCAAACTGGTTCGAGTTACCCAGGTGGACAATGAGGAGAAGCTGAAGGAGCTAGAGCAGTTTAGTATCTGGAACTTTTTTTCTTCTGTTTTAAAAGAGAAATTGAATGACACCTATGTTAACGTGGGTCTGTACAGCACAAAAACCTGCCTCAAGGTTGAGATTATAGAGAAGGACACCAAGTACAGTGTCATTGTGACCCGGAGTAAGTCTCACCTCTGTTTCTCTGGTGGATTCTGTAGTGAGAGGGGACAGAGCTTTGGAGGGTACAATCAGTAAGACAGAGAAGTCTGCCTGGGACAGTTCCATTTTGTTTGTGATTACAGTCTTCACTGTATCATGGCCCTCAATAGCTTATGGAGACCCCACGCCACATAAAAGTCTCCTTTAGAAACTCAATGCCTAGAACCGGGCAGGTCCTGAGTTGCTATGGCGAGTAGCTGGTATGCAGTCAGACAGTTATGGTCATGCTTTCTGGAGACTTCTTGGCAAGGGTAGTTGTATTACTTTATGCAGGCCTGTGTTTGAAGACAGGAAAGCTAAACAGTATAAAATTAGTAACTCATAAAATAGTGCTTGTGAATCGTAAAGATTAAGACCACTATAAGGCTTATTTACTGGACCTGGGGGAAGTTTTTTCTTCTCTGAGGGCATCTGAGAAAGTTTTAGAGAAGGTGGATTCCATCAAATCCTGACTTGGTTTCTCCTTGGTTTCCACTCAGGGCTCATACTTGTAGGCGTTGCTATTGAGAGAGATTATGCCCTTCCAATTTGTTGTGCTACAGCTGGTTCTGTGGTTATCGGGGGTTGAACTGTCTTTGGGTGTTCTTTCTGTATTTACAAATCCCACCTTGACCTTCTGTCCATTTCTAGGCCTTCCTTGCACTCAGATTTTGAATGTGAAAGCAATGAGATACTCTGGCGTACCACCAAGGGGTCACCAGGGGTCTGCTTGGGCCTCCAGGTCCTGAGTGGGATATGTTTAACAGGTAGACTTTTTCAGCACAGTGCTGTATAATGAAGCAAAGTAGGAGCTATGGTGGAGGACACAAAGCCCATCTCTCAGAGCCCCGCCTGTAAGTGATGGAAGGCTCTGAAAAAAACAGCAGGGACCCCTTCTGAGCAGCAGCATGAAGCGATCGATGATGGCATAGTGTGTAGCTAAATCCTCAGTAGAGGAAGCCAAAATAGGGTTAAGATCTTTAGGAAAATACAGACTAGTCAGAAACCTAATTATGTTTTTTTCTTTGGAAGGGTACCAGGATTTGTGTGGTATATCTACACTGCCATTTAGTTGAGCTATTTGCTTTACTTTACTTGACTAGTAATAACAATGTCATCTTTTATAATAACTTTAATCGAGTCTTTTATTAAGCATGTGTTTTATTTGTTTTAGGATTTGACCCCAAACTCTTCCTTGTTTTCCTCCTTGGACTGACACTGTTTTTTTGTGCAGACTTGTTGAGCAGGTAGGTCTGGACTCGACAGAACTCTCTTTATAGGAATTATAAGTGTTGCTATTCTCTCTCTCAGGATCCATGAGGCTAACATGGTGCCTGCTTGGGTATTTTTAAGGTTTTTGTTTATTTTGGACAATATAAATATTTGTCATTTTGTTTGTTTGAGACAGGGTCTCACTATACTGTAAACCAGGCTGGCTACAAACTTCATGTGCCTCCCAAGTGATGGTATTAAAGGTGTGTGCCATCACATCCAGCTCTTTTTTTTAGATGTATGTTATGTGTGTCTGTCCCTGTGTGTGCTGCCTGCAGTTGGGGCGATTGTGAGCTGTCCAACATGGATGCTTGGCTGTGCTGCCTGCAGAGGCCAGAAGAGGGCGCTGGGCCTGCAGTTGGAGCAATTGTGAGCTGTCCAACATGGATGCTTGGCAGAACTTGAAAAACCTCAGCCATCTTTCTGGCTCTGCCTGGATATTTTTTAAATAGAAGGTTTTCCCTTTTTGATTTAAATATGATTGTTGGTTAATGCATTTTCTCATTAGGCAGCTCCACCATTGTATTAATGAGTTACCTAGGATTATTTAGTTGACCATCAAGTTAGAAGTAATATTGTAGAGATTTATACAGTGAAATTGCTGCCAACTACACTTGATGCGTTTCGTGCTGTTTAGATACAAGGAGTCAAACATCAATTTTTATCCATGTCCTTCTTCCAGAAACCTGCTAGTTATGATATATAAAACTGACATGCACTAACATAAAGGCCACTCCCTGAGAGGAGACATTTACCTGACACTGCTGAAGCAGTCAAGAACCTGAGACTAGTGAAGTCATGGGTCCTATGGGAAACCTACTTCAACTCTGCAAAAAAAAAAAAAGCAGTAAAATGACTCCTAGTGAGAGTCAACAACAACAGAACAAACAAACAATAAGCAACCCTCCCCCCTTAGTACATTTTGTATTGGCCAGCTACTCCTAGGCATGAACCGACTCTGGAGTGTGGTTCATGCTCCCAATAGAGAGGCTTCTTGAAGCACATGGTAGTTCACACAGAGACCCACACAGAGGAGTCAGAGACTTAAGAGCACTCATTTCTAGGTTGGTTGTCTGTATCTAACCCCACCTTCCTGCAAGGCTCAGGGATCCGTGTAGAGAAGGGGTGAGATTGTAAGAGCCACAGGTGGTGGATGACTCCGAGTTACCACAGGGCGATGATGCACATGTGGACTAGAGACTGTGTAGCAGCATAAATCCCACACAAGTTCAAACCAGGCAAAATCCCAGCACTGAGAAGGGGAAAGGGACCCAAAGTTCCACCCTAAGCAGGAAGCTGTTTGCAATCAATGCCTGCTGGGAAAGGGAGACCAGTTTTCTCCAAGGGAGGGTCACTGCAGGCCTCAGCCACACTCCATGGCACGTTCACACCCAGGAGTAGTTGGCCGACATAAAATAGACTCTGGGGTTTTTGTTGTTTGTTTTTTGGTGTGTATATGTGTGTGCATGCACACAAGCACTTTTGGTAATTTTTTTTGTATAAAAAATTTAAAAATACACAGATAAATATTGAGTGAAGGTAAAAATGAACATTGTCTTAGTCAGGGTTTCTATTCTTGCACAAACAACATGACCAAGAAGCAAGTTGGGGAGGAAAGGGTTTACTGAGCTTACACTTCCATGCTGCTGTTCTCATCACCAAAAGAAGTCAGAATTGGAACTCAGGCAGGGCAGGAAGCAGGAGCTGATGCAGAGGCCATGGAGGGATGTAACTTACTGGCTTGCTTGCTTCTCCTGGCTTGCTCAGCCTGCTTTCTTATAGAGCCCAAGACTACCAGCCCACAGATGGTACCACTCACAAGGGGCCCTCCCCCCTTGATCACTAATTGAGAAAATGCCTTACTGCTGGATCTCATGGAGGCATTTTCTCAACCGAAACTCCTTTCTCTGTGATAACTCCAGCTTGTGTCAGAGTGACACGAAACCAGCCAGGACAGACATTAAGGTCATGAGTGAAAGGTGAGCAGCTGGGATGTGAGGTCGAGCTCTGTTGAACTTGAGAAGTTGTTGTCTGTTTGGAGCTCCTGAGAGAGGCTCACAGTCAGGGAAAAGTGCTAGAGGTTGGAATGGAAGTAGGGTCTGTCCTGGGAATCAGTCCCATTCACTTTTCCATCTCTACTTGGGCTTGCTGCTATTGCTTCTCCCCCAGACAAACTGTGGTTCTCAGAAGAGTTATGTGTCTTTTAAGAACGTTTTTGTTAGCATATATTAACTACATGTAGGGTAGGTTACATTACTGGTGCTCATACGTGTACGTAATTAATTTTATCGTACTTACCCTAGTACCCAATTAGCCATGTGTGCATGCATGTGTGCACGCATGTGTGCACGCATGTGGCGTCTGGAATTTCCTAGGGTTGTTTTCACACGCACAGGTGAAGATTTGTTTATACCTGCAGGCTGCACTACTGAAAACCCTGTCTCCCATCTCCCAGTAACTGAACAAGTTGTTGGTGGGGTGTGGTACATGGTGGCTTATAAGAGGCAGGGTAATCTCGTAAGTTTGAGGCCATCCAGGTGTATGTGAATTTCAAGACAGCCAGGGCTACAAAGACCCTGCCTCGAAAAACTGAAGCATAAAAAATAAGTACAATATGTATGCCAGGCCTGGCTTGGGTTCACACCACACTTCCCATGCATGTCACACCTGGCTTGGGTTCACACCACACTTCCAATGTATGCCAGGCCTGGCTTCACACCATGCTTTCTCCTTCTTTCAGTTCTTCATTCTTTGAACCCCTTCTTCCATGATGTTCCCTGAGCCTTGGAGGGGATGATACATATACCCCATTTCTGGCTGGACATTCAAAAGTCATTTATTCTTGGTACTTTGGCCAGTTGTGAATCTCTGCAGTCATCACTAACCACTGCACAAGGATCTCAGAGAAGGTGATTTGATGGCACATTGGTTCCATTTAGCAAAAGAGCAATAGCTCTCCCACTTGGGTCCACCAATTCCCCAGCCATGGACTTTTGGTGTTCTAGCAGCAGATTTGAATTTTCTCCTGTGGAGTGGGCTTCAAATCCAGCCCTAGAGCGGCTGGTTACTCCTAAACATCCCTCAGTGCACCACTGTAGTGTGCTTTCATCAGTGTGACACTGTGGCTGGTCAGTGTCCTACACGTGGGTTCCATGAGTGAGACATGCTAGAGCTCTCCTTTGGCATCCTGCAGCGCCCACCCATGCTGGCTCTGTGAAGGCTGCCCAGAAGGAAGGAAGTTCCAGTCTACTTTCAACATGATTTTTCTATGCCCTATGTCTGTAGTACAGTGGATTTGGACAGAGATGGACAGAGAGGAGTGAGATTTAAGAGGACCTCATCAACACTAACCTTCATGAGCTATCAACTGCTATGTCGGGCTACATTTCTGTAGTCTTTAGTACCGGGCATCGTCTCCTCTAATCTTGAAACTTTAGCTGGGGTACTTGTGATTTCACCAGTATGTTGTGTGGCCCATGTGTGGCATTACATAGTCAAGTGAAATATTTTCTCTGCAGGAGTCAACTTTTCTACTATTCCACTGGGATGAGTGTGGGAATCGTGGCTTCTCTCTTAATCATCATTTTTATGATCTCTAAGTTTATGCCCAAGGTAAGTAGTCTGCTCCCTTCTCAGTGTTTAAAATGACCTTGGATAGCTGAAGGGTTGGATTGTCTTCTGGAGTAGTCTTAGAGCACTGAACAATTGCGTTGATGGCTGATGAGGCCTGTTGTTTGATTCTGAGAAGCACTTGCATGGTGGACCTGAAGCCTGATCACATACAAGCTCTATTGAAATTGTGTGCTCAGTGGGAGCTGAGAGCACTTTGTTTCTGATGCATAGCCAGGCTCTGCAGTTGTTTAGTATCTCATCATCTTGGTGTCCTGCAGACTGTACCTTCTTAGGTGTAAAGCACATCTTTTTAAGAGATGGGTTCTTATGCATTTTGAGTAGGTGGAGTTGTAAGAAAAAATTGTCCCATTTGCTTCTTTTGTAAAAGCCTTGTAACTTTGCTTTAATTTCTACTTTCTCTAGAGAAGTCCCATTTACATCATCCTGGTAGGAGGCTGGTCCTTTTCTCTGTACCTCATTCAGCTAGTTTTTAAGAATTTACAAGAGATATGGAGGTGTTACTGGCATTATCTTCTAAGTAAGTATTGTTGGCGTAGCTTTCCTCCGTGCGTGTTTTTAGGCTGTTTGGCTAATTTGATTGTGAGAAGATGCTACCTGCTAACAAGGAGTCAGTAGCTAATAGCATTTGATTAAACTAGAAAATTAGAATTTTCTAGTTTTTTTCTTTATCCTTTTTCTTTTTCTTTTGAAAACCCCTCTATGCAATGTTTCTCTGCATAGAGCTGGCTGTCTTGGAGCTTACTCCATAGATGAGGCTAGCCTCAAACTCACAGAAATCCACCTGCGTTGGCCTCCAGAGTACTGGAACTAAAGGCGGGGTCGCCACTGCATGGTTTCCTACTTATTTCTTATAGCACTGTGACCTGCACACCATCTGAACTCAGGTACTGACTGTCCATAAGGCCAAAACTCAAATTTGCTGGTGTTTTAAGCAAAATTTAAAAACTTTTATATTGGCTTTATTAATATTAATTTAAATATGCGTGGGAACCTTAAGAAGTAAAAGTGCAGTGAGTCTTGTATACAGTAAAAGTCCTTTGGTCACACAGATAAAACTTTTTTCTCTTGATAGAAACTATTATTTGAGAACATTAATACAGATATTTATATTTGGGGATAAATAGACTATTTTACAAATGATCAACATGTAGCTTTTAAGAAAGAGTTAGTTGTACCAAGCCATGGTGGTGCATACCATTCCAGCACTTGGGAGAGAAGACAGGTGGATCTCTGTGAGTTCAAGGACAGCCACGGCTCCACAAACACTGTCTCAAACCAACAAAACCCACCAACTAACCAACCACCACCAGCACCACCACCACCGGCACAGACTTAGTTTTTCATTATATGTGTGGGGAAGTGTGCACTTGAATGTGGGTGCCTGTAGAGTCATCCCCTGGACTGGAGATACAAGTAGCCATGAGCTGCCCGGTGTGCATGCTGGGAACTAAATGTGGGTCCTCAAAAGCACTGAGCACTCTTAACCTATGAGCCATCTCTTCAGCTCCTTTGTTATTTGAGTAAATAAATGTGTGACAAAAAGGACAAGAGTGATAATGTATGCACGCGAAGAACAGTGAGGAAAGTTGATTTTCTGAGAATTCAAAATAGGTGAATGGTTGAGTGCAGATGTGTCTAGTAAACTTATCACTTCTCCACCCAGTAGTTGAAAAGCAGTGTCTTGTGACGCCTCTTCTCATAGGCTACATCCTCACAGTTGGATTCATGAGTTTTGCAGTGTGCTATAAGTATGGGCCCCTGGAGAATGAACGAAGCATCAACCTGCTGACCTGGACGCTGCAGCTGCTGGGCCTGGGCTTCATGTATTCCGGCATTCAGCTCCCACACGTGGCCTTCGCTCTCATCCTCATTGCATTGTGTACTAAGAACCTGGAATACCCTATACACTGGCTGTGCAGCACCTACAGGTGACTAGCAGGCGGGGCGACTGGACGTGGGAGGTGTGGGATGCACTTTGCAGTGAAGGGATGCAGGCTTTTCCTTGGGAACCTCTGTAAGTGAGGCGTCAACTGCTTCCACCGTTGTTCCTTTCTCCTTTGAGATGCTACTTTTTTCTTTTTTTTATAAAATAAAAATATCCAGTAAAGTGTCATGTGTTCCTGTTACCAATAGGTGGTGCAAAGTATATCAGTGTTTGGTTTGTGCATAGGCCTCAGGTTCAGGTCATGTCACACTGTCAGGTTGCTCTAAAAACCTTAATCTTATTTAAGATATAATTCACAGCACGCTTTTCTTGCTAATATAAATATGGAATGGCCCTGGATTCTGGAATGGTCAGTGGCTAGTCCATTGCAGATAATCAAAATGGTACCTTCAGTTTGGGGAGCTGAGGTCATGAACCACAACATCATAACATCATTTTGTTGTTTTTCCACTTATTGGAAAATAAATTGTTCATCATTTATTTGAAATTAAGTGAGTTTGACTACTCTGGCTTTTCACTCATGTTAAATGGCATGATAGGAGTACACTGTAATGGAAGGTGTGTGTGTGTGAGAGAGAGAGGAGAGAGAGAGAGAGAGAGAGATGGGGTGATGGCTGTCGCTGCTGAGTGTCTGGTGTGGTTGTCTCCTGAGACAAGTGGATGTAAGGATGGTGTGGATATGGATTAATGACTCATGGTGTTATTTTGGTGAGCACAGAAGGATGTGTAAGGCAGCAGAAAAGCCTGTCCCCCCTCGCCTCCTGACAGAAGAAGAGTATCGGATACAAGGAGAGGTGGAGACCCAAAAGGCTTTACAGGAACTCCGAGAATTTTGTAACAGTCCGGAGTGCTCTGCCTGGAAGACCATATCTCGAATTCAGTCTCCAAAAAGGTAAACTCTGATAAGCCAAGTATTTATGGATAGTTAATGACCTTGAGTCTGACAGATCATACTTCTAGATAACTGTGTTATATTTTGCCCTTTGATTATTGCTTACCTAGGAGTAGTAATCTATTTCCTGTTTCCCCAAGACAGCTACCTCATTGTTCTGAATATAGCAGTAACTTGTGAAGACTTGAGTACCATATTTAAGTGTGGCCCTTGTAAGTGTGACGCTATGTCCGAGTCCCCACCCCTGCCCTCCTTTGGCTGGGAGTAGTTGTACCAGAGAGTGTGTGAGGTTTCAGTTTGGAATCACAATAGCATGTTTATAGGCCTAAGTGCAAAGACCTGCAATGCTCAGTCTTCTCTTATCAGAACTATGGTGAGTCAAGGAACCTTAGCACTTGTAATGACAAAGGACAGTGTAGTGAGTGTCAGGCAGGGTGAGAGTGCCCAGCATGTGGGCCTAGAATCCCAGCCTAATCTTCTGCCTATTTCTTGTTTCAGCCTTTGTATCTGCCAAAGCAGGGACAGGGATTTGTTAAATTCAGCATGATCTGAAAGACAAGCATGCTGAACCTTTTAGTCTGTGAAAGCCATTTGGGAAGGAAGGGCAGACATGCACTTGCTAACAAACACCCCTGTCCTTGCAGATTCGCCGACTTTGTGGAAGGTTCTTTCCACCTCACATCGAATGAAGTTTCTGTTCATGAGCAGGAGTACGGGTTAGGGAGCATCCTTACCCAGGATGAGGAGCTGTCGTCAGAGGAGGAGGACTCCGGGTACCCCATCCTCACACAGAGCAGTGTCCTGACTTAGATGGCAGTCAGTCGGTTTCATGAAGCCTGGCATGATGCCTTGGTGGTCCACGTTGTAAGTGCTGTGCGATTCTCCTGGGCTTTTATAACAACCTGGAGCGGGTGCAGGAGTTCTACTGAAATGAGGGGCTGAGTGGGTTACTCTCTGGCAGTACTTTTGGTGTGTACCTCAGGCTGGTCCTCTTCGAGGAGAGAGAGGTGGAGGCAGTGAGGGCTGCAGCAGCTTGCTTCTGACAATTGAGCACTTGGCCCATTTTGCCATTTCTGAAGTAATTGTTTGCCCACAGCCAGCACAACAGTCTAGCTCCTGTTTGAAAGTTTGCTGAATTTGGACCACTCTGTCACTGTGACAAACCCTCAAAACTGAGTATTAAGTGCGGGAATGCATTCAAATGGAGACTGCATCTTTTAAAGAGAATCTATAAGTCTGAGCCATTTTTTACTTCTGTCTGCTTCTATTTCAGTGGATCCTGATAATAATCCTTAATGATTTAAATATTGAAGAAAAAATAGATTGTTACTTATCTTGTTTTTTAAACAAATGTATTTTTTTAAGTGCAAGAAATTCATGTTCTAGAGCCAATAAGTGCTCCAGAGTACAAACCCGACTGACCCCCAGATATTTATTGGAATCTCATATTCCATGAGAACCCCTGGAGCTGCTGCTGTTGAGCCTTGAATTCTCACGAGTCTGACTTTTAGTTTGCTTGCGTTAGGAGAAGGTCTGCTGTGCTGCTGTAGGCTCGGTCTCCTAAGCTTTTTATTATACTTAACATTGGCATTTTTCTCTGGCCGTTTCTCACCTCTTACTTTTCCCACTTGGGAATGGTGTATCCCCTTTCCTGTGGAGTGTGCACAGTTGAGAATTTGTCTCATTTTCTGATTTGTCACTGCCTCCTTCCTAACACGGAGGTTCCCTCTGCATCTCCTGCTGTGTATCTCAGGCTGATTGAGGTTCCCTTTGCATCTAGCAGTTCTGTTTTGACTTTTCCTTTGGGATGGGGCCTGCTGTGTACCTCAGGCTGGCCCTTTCACCTTAGCCCTACCAGATGGGGGCTGCTGTGTACCTCAGGCTGGCCCTTTCACCTTAGCCTTTAACTGCAGATTGTAAGCCTATGCTGCTGCACCAAGCTAACTTTTTTCCTTTTTGGTTTTCGAGACACAGTTTCTCTGCATAGCCCTTGCTGACCTGGAACTCACTCTATAGACCAGACTGGCCTGGAACTCACAGAGATCTACCTGCCTCTGCCTCCCAAGTGTGCTTCCACCAGCTGGCGTGTCAAATCTCTTGCCTTGTTTCTTGTATATAAATATCCCCTTTCCCTTGGTTCCTATGGCAGAGAAGTCTTATTTATCCCCCCTCCCCCCCAAGTCAGATCACACACCTTCTGAGTTCCTACACAATCAGGAAACTGTCCCAGGGCTGGAGATGTAGCTCAGTGGTAGAGTGCTTACTGGTTCAGCATGCAAGGCCCTGATTGGGTCGATAGCACTGTAACAAAACAAAATCAGCCTTCTGTCCTGCCCCTCCTCTTCCTTTTATACACACATTCCACCCACTCAGCCTTCCTCACCACCAGCATGCTCCCAGACCTTGCCATTTGTAAGCCTCAAACAGCCATCTGTTAAGGTTTTTTCTATACTATTTTAGTTTTGCATCTGCCACACTTTACGTGGCAGGGAACAGACACATTCAGGTGTACTTCCTGCCTCTGGTGCCCATTCAGCTGTTAGCATCAGACACATTCCCCCTGAGTTTACTATGCTTACTTATAGTTCCATTTCTGTAGAGACGCTGCCTCTGCAGTGATGTTAGCTTCAGAATTCCTTGCCTTTGCAGATCTCTTAAAAGCTGGCAGCATCATTAATGAGGGACAGACTCTCAGGTTTCTGCCGTTTGCTTGGTTCTTTCATTGTGATCTTCACCACTGTACTGGTGGAAGTGTGTAACGTTTGTAATTTCTTCAGCCAGGGGGGTCAGTGCTCACTCAGGAATACAGCATCAGACTCATTGTCTTAGGATCATTGAGGAGGAAGACTATATTTCAAGGAAGTCTTAGGTCTGCTTCAGACCTGCTTTCAACATGTAATTTTGGAAGTCCCTGGGCTCTACTGCGAAATGTCAGCTGAGACACCTCTCCGGTGGCCAGTTAGTTATTTCAACCAGTGTTCCCCATAGCCTTAAATTGTCCTACAGTGACAACTGCCTCACTTGGTAGAAGGTGATAGAGGAGAAATGAAAATGAGCAGTCTCTGTGCAGACGCTGTGGTTAGAACTGCAGGGTACAAGAAATTCTGTAACGGAACCTTTTTTGTCCTTGTGAATTATGAACATGGTAAAATTTGTCCCTTTTCAAAGAACTTGAAGCTTCTGAGGGGTGGGAATGAGCCTGAGGCAGTGAGCGCTTGTCCCACAGGTGCAGGCTGGGGCTCAGGTCCTGGCATCCCCAGAACAAAGCCCACCACTAACAGCAAAAGCTTTCAGAACACACTCTTTTGGAGGCTTCTCTACAGAAATTTATACCTCGCATACTTTAGTGTCAACTCAGTTGTACAGCCCGTGTGGGTCTTGGGAGACCTTAGTGCCTTTTCCCCAGACCACTCCTTATGGATGGTAGCTAAAGGAGTGGAGGCTTTGGACTTACATCCTTATTTTAATGAGAATTCACTGTGAGTGACTTTGCTCGTCTGTGGAAATACGGATTTCTTTTCAAGCCCCCCCCCCCTTTTTTTAAAACTGTGTTTGAATTTGGGACAAGCAAACCAAGCTCATTTCTTACCCCTGCCTGGTAGTTGGAGAACTGAGTACTCTCAGACAGTGAAGGACGGTGCCTTTTGTGTGCTGTGTAGCCTTTCCCTGCCTGCCTGCCTGCCTGTGTGGCTCTGCTGGATGCTTCCCAGCCTCGCCTCCGTGTGCCCAGACACTGATCCCTCAGAATGATCTCATCAAGGACTGAAGGGAGAAGTGGAGTGAGCTGGACACTGGAGCCATGTGTGCTGCCATATCAGCAGTCATCAACTCCGAAATCGGTTCCAGGACTTGGGGTCTCGATGGTATTGGAAATCTATTGCTTCTAATGGGTCTGACCTGAGTTCATAAAATATGATTCCCATTAATGGGAACATGAGAGGCAGCGGGCATTAAACTTTACAGTTTTCCTTTCCTCATAAGAACATAGTGATCAAAGCCAGGAAAAGTTTAGCAACTTTGATAACTTTGTTACCTTAAAATAAAAAAGAGCTAGTTTCCCACCCACATTCTTGTTCTATCCGCAGTGGTGGTTTTTCGCCTGTGATGGCTCTTTGGGTTCCCCTGTTCCATTTTACCATATTTCCTCCCCTTCAAGGGCATAACCCTCTGTGAATCAATTGTGTTCTCTTTAGCCTACCCTACTTGACATGGGTGGTTGAGGTTTGGTGAATGAAAGGACCCAAATAGGCCAGAGAATCCCCCCAGGCCTTGATACCCATGAAGGGTTCGAACAGGTTACACAACTGTTCTCAACCTTTTTGTTTCAGAAAGGCTGAAATGGACACCAGAGTTAAAATAGTCCTTAGCTGTACCCACAGCTCTTAAGAACTGAGTGGTTCAAGTTGAAGTATGCAGGCAGAAAATTAATGCCTTCTAGTATTCCTGTGAACTCGGGTCCAAGGTGATTGTCTGTATTTGAATGCTATGAGTTTTGTCTGAATACAGGAGAGGACAGGGACAGGTTTACTGGACTCGCACCTTAGGTAGGCACTGAAACCAAGGGATCAGCACACAGAGTAGCCACTGCACTTTACAAGTGTGCCCAAACGTTTTTGCTTGTATTCTTGGAGCAGAAATTATTTCTTTGGGGGAACTTAAGCAGTTGTGGTAACCCAGTGGTATCTTCATGACTTGATTATGGATTCTGTTGCTCTTGGGGACCAGATGCAACCTGGTCACCAGATGTGACTACCTTGAAAAGAAGGTGTGGAAGTCAGTGTCTGCCTGAGCTTGGAAGGCTGAGGTGAGGGGATCACTTGAGTTGGACATTGGCAACAATGGGGACCCCATTTCAAAATAGGAAGGAGAAGAAACGAGAGTGTTGGGTGCCTTACATGACAGGACCTAGAGCCCACTGGGAATAAGCAAAGCATATGGGTAGGTTGCCCTTTAACCTCAGCAGGGACAGACGTGATCACATAGGCTCGGACATGGGGCTTTGGGACACACGTGTCTTCCGTGTGTCATTTTTCTTTGACACACTCTTATTCTCCCCAGGGAGCAGGTATTGTTTAGAAAGGGCACCACTCTGTAGCCCAGGCTGGCCTGGAATTCAATATATTTATTACCAAGGCTTGTCTACAGCTCACAGTAGCCCTGTCTCAGCCTCCTGAGTGCTGGGATTACAGGCTTGAGCCACCAAGCCCAGCTTCCTCTTTCACACTCTTGGTGTTAACTAGAAAATGGTGAATTCATTCGCTTTGAACTTGTGGGCAGCATGAGCATCATGTTCATGACATATTGTCCCCAAAGTGAACCTTAAAGCCGGTTACAGCCTACAGTGGCCACAGTTTCATGTCTATGGAACTATTCCTGAAAAAACAGAGCTAAAAATCTGATAGATGAGTGTAGCCTGTGGGTAATGCCTTAGCATTATTTAGATAAAATATTTGTCATTTATACTTAATACATGTTAAGGAATGTTCAGGAAGAACAAAGTCTTCAGGGATGGCTGTTTGCTATGAGTCTTCCACATTTATGTAAGAAAAACTGATGTTATGTAGTTTTTTTATTTCTATTGTGGCTTGTAAATAATCCCAACTTTAATAAAGTTTTATACACTGTATAGTCTTTTTAAATTAAAATATTTTAATATTTTCTTTGTGTGTGTGTGTGTGTTTATGGTGTGGACAACTTGTGTGAGTCTGTTCTCACCATGTGGCTTCCTGGGATCAAACTCCGGTCATCATGTTTGGCAGCGAGTGTTCTTATCCACTGAGCAACTTCTGTCCTGAATATATTTTGGTGTAGTATTTGGAGCCTGGGAAGTTTGAGAGTTATATAGCCCAGGTTGGCCTTGAACTGATTTTCCTATCCCAACTCTGGTTCTGGGATCACGGGCACGAATCACCACACCCAACATTAAAGAATAACATCTTTTTAAGTTACTATGTCTGGGAGGCTTGTTGAGTGAATTGGTGGGATCAGGTGGCTGCCCTCAACTATCAGAAGTCAGTACCAAAGGACTGGAATTGTTTATTGTCTTAATTCTGCTTCAGAGTGTAAGTTACATAAACAGTAAGGTTCCTATATAAGGAACCTAAGGTAAGGCATAGGTGCTGGGCTGGGTTTTGGCAGAATCACTTCCATAAACCCAACACCACTGCCACATCCCGCCTGCTGAGACATTCCTGCATCTCATCAAGTTCCTTTACATCCATTGTATAGGGTAGGCTTGTTTCTGATTTCAGGTTTGGGGATCATATTCGGGTATTCTGTGTTTTAATCACATGCTACCAACTGAGCTAGATCCTACCCCAGAAGTAGGTCCAAGACTAAGGAGGGTGATTTTCGGAGTCACCTAGTAGAGGAGTAAACTAATAGCTGGATTGTTTCACCTTAGTTTGGAAAGTAGCTCATAGTACTGTACCTGCCCATAGCACACCAGTGTGGCTGGCTTTGAAATCCCGGGGGACTTGGATGTGTGTTTGATACATTGTAAATCTAGAGCCACCCACTTGTTAGGTCTCTCGTCAGGTCTTACCTAGTTTTGTAGGATGAGGGGCAGGGTTTACTGCAGCACTGGCAGGCCTGGAGCTCCCTATGCAAAACAGAATGGGGCTTCAAACTCAGGAGTCCACCTGTCTCTTCCTCCCAGGATTAAAAGTGTACAGCACCATACCCAGCCACTGTCTTCCCTTGTGTTAGCTCCTAGATTCCCATCTCTAGGTATATGAGAGCCCATATGCCTAGGGCTCCCAGGCAGATGAGCACATTTGGTAGCTGGAGATGTAATGTTATTGTTTTAAGACCTAATTTAAAGCACGCAGTAGGCACATGAGTCAATGGGTAGAGAAAGATACGTTTCAAGTGGCTGCAGACCCCTAGCTATAAGAGCATAAGACCTGGGTGCCAGCTGTGGAGGTTTGTGTGGGTGTGGTCCTGGGAAAGTTTCTTCCACAGAGTGGGATCAGTAGTCACCCTGGCTCTGACACCATTATATTGCCCCACCCCTGTAATAGGGGTGGGCACTTCTGTTCAGCTTTCTCAGTAAAGATTTATTTACACAGTAAATAATAAATTATGTAAGGGCAGGTTGAACATGGAACTGCTGATGGACAAAGCTTATGCAGAGTGCTTCTGCAATAGCAGTAGAGCTCGGACCTTGAACCAAGCAGCAGAGGGCTGAAGAGTTGGAATATCAAGTATCCATGTTAGTTAAGTGATACAGTTATCTAATTTTATCTTTGTGCATGCCCCAGAGGCAGAGGGGCATGCTGTTTAGGGATTTTCCTGGGTGGATGTAGGCATGTTTGGGAAATTGGATTTGATAAGCTTTCCCCTGACTGGCAGAGCCGTTTTCTGCTAGGCTAAGCCCAGGAAACATCCCAGGGTTTTATTTGGTGTCCTATTGATGAGAAATTATAAAATTAGAAGCCTCAGAATGTAGGCTGCAATCTAAGAAGATTGGGAAGTGTGTCTTGTTCATGATCCCTGATGTGCCATCTGTGGAAGTAGAGAACAGTTATCACATGAACACGGTGTTTGGTTCTCTTCCACTGAATGGAGCTTCTGTGCAGCCTAACTCACAGGGTAGGGTTACTAATTTTTTTAAAAATTAAAAAAAAATTTTGGGGGGGGGGAGTGAAACATGTCCAGGCAAATGTACGGAGTCACAGAGTGACCAGTCTGTGGGTCAGGATGATGATGTGTCATTCAAAGGAAGGGAAGTGGACAGGATTTGGGATCTTGTCACTTAGCCCTCCAGGTGATCTGAGTACACACACACAAACACACACACACACACACACACACACACACACACACCTGCCCAAACCTGCTTCTATCCATGACAATATTTCCAACCATTTCTTGGAAAATCTTTCCCTTGGATACAAATTCTGTTTCTTCTGCTCTTATTCCAAATTCTTGGAACAGTGGGGCACTGACTGTTTCTCTGTTGGAGCCCTTAGTAAAAGCCAGGCAGATAGGCTTTCCCTAAATGCAGGGAGCCTAAGCTTCACGAGCTTGTGAAGGGTTAAGGGAGCCACACCCTCAGCAGGAACAGCCCTGGACTTTGTGCTGAGCAGCCATCTCTCTGGCCTCTTCTGGCCTGATAGGCACAGGGAGCCAGGGTGAGAGGAGCCAGCACAGAGGAAGGTCGGACAGAGGACACCTGGCTTCTTTGACACCATGGACAGCTCCTGTTAACTAAGACACAGCTCCATCCTTGGTATCTGTGGCTCATACCTTTCCCATCAGACTGGGACTTGGCCCCCCCATTCTCCAAGGGGCACTGAAGTACACCCTTCTTTCTACTTCTGGGTAAGTCCTGCCCTGTCACCTTAGGGTGCCCCTTCTGGGATCTGTTTCTTTTTGTTCCTTCTCCCTCCAAATAATCATATTTTGACTCCTCTCAATTCAAAAAAAGTGTGTCCTTATACTCTGCCTCTGCTTCACACCCTTCCCTGCCAAGTTGCTTCAAAGACTGTGTGTGTGTGTGTGTGTGTGTGTGTGTAAGCAAGCACAGGTGGGAGAGAGAGAGAGAGACTGTATCTTTGTACTTCAGGCTTGTCTGTGGTTCACTGTGCAGCTCAGGTTGGCCTCAAACTCATGGCAATCCTCCTGCCTTGGCCTCCTGAATACTGTTATTACAGGCATAAGCCACCATGCATGGTGACTTACCCTTAATCTGAGAAATACGGGTTAATAATATCATCTACTTCATGGGCCATTAGAACTGTCAAGTTACAGTGTTTACAGCTCTGGCCTGCGACGAATACTGCATGTTTTCTTGAGACTGCTATCACCAGTATTCATGTGGTGTCCTAGGTATCTAGGAAGTTACTGGGGCTTGGGGAAAGCAGAATGGAGGAGAGAGAAGGCTGGGTGGCTTCCTTGCCCTGTATGTTGTTCTTGTTCTTCCCCTGGGTTTAGAAAAGCCGGAGAGTGAGGGAATGTGTTATACTCCTGCTTGGGAGTGGCATTGACCATTGTACCACTAATTCTGCCGCCCCGCCCCCTCAGCTTGAGGAGGGCTTTTTATTTCCTGCAGAAACACCTGCCACATGCCTGCTGTGTGCTGCCCAGCCCAGCTCCCCACCCCTATCCCCGAGTCCTCCCTGGAGCACTCCTTGCCCTCTTCCACCAGCTACTAAAAAATGGGGTGTGTCTCTTTGGGCAAAGTCCATGCCAGAAGATGATAGGTATGGGTATAAAATGTGAAGATTTTGCAGTTAAAGACAGAAGGGGAAGGGACAACAGAGAGACCCGACAGGGAAGGAAGTATACTACGGGCAGTTCTGATGTTTGTTTATATTCCTGAGCTCATCACCTTATCCAACATCATCTAAAAGTAAAGTCACTGTGGTAATGACAGGAAAGAGACCTCTGGACACAAGAATTGTAGAGAGGTTAGGTGACTGAAATGGAGGTTGGGGTTGATTGAATACAGGCACTGGGGCAAGGAGCCAGAGAGCACTCCCTCAGGAGGGAGGAGGGAGAGCGCCTTGAGAACCTGGCTGCAGAACAAAGCCTGACTCACACTTCCTTCAGCTTTCTCCTTTAAGCACAATTCTGCTCCCCTCTCCTCAGGTGAGCAGACAAAGGTAGTTCTATCTGATGCCCATCCCAACCCCTACCCAGGGTTCCTCCACCTCCCTGGCTGGCCAGGTTGGTCCAGAGACCCTTCTGGCTAGAGAACTCTCCTGCAGAGAGGGAGAAGAGGGCTCTTGTAGGCCCTTATGCCTTCTTCCCCTCCCACCATGACTTAGCTCTTAAGCTGAGCAGTCAGCAGCAATTTACCATGTTAACTCCTAGGACCCTCTAGCCTCTTGGCATGCCTCTCCCGGAAGGTCCCGCTGGGGTGGAGGACCTCATCCTCTTGGAACCCCTGAATGAAGAGTCTCTGATCAAGAACCTCCAACTTCGTTATGAAAACAAAGAGATTTATGTGAGCTTGCCATGGGAGCTAGGCTGTGGGGTACCCAGGGGGCTCCAGTATTCCTCCTGCCAGGCTCATTTGTCTCACCCTCCTCCTGACCCCAGACATACATCGGGAATGTAGTGATCTCAATGAATCCCTACCAGCAGCTTCCCATCTATGGCCCAGAGTTCATTGCCAAATATCGGGACTATAACTTCTATGAGCTGAAGCCCCACATGTGAGTAAAGGGAACCGGGGGAGGCCTGACAAGTGTCTGAGAAGCACCCTCCTCTCCTCCAGCCCTTACCCAAAGGAGGTTCTCCAGCATCCCTTTTCCCCTGAGGGTCCTTCCTAGACTGTCAGTTCCTGTCTGATCTGGTCCACATGAGGGGGGTGGATGAACCCAGTGCTAAGGATTGGAAGATGTTGCCTTGGGCTAGCCTCAGATTATTCACTGCCCACTTCCTTCCCACAAGCTATGCTTTGGCAAATGTTGCCTACCAGTCACTGAAGGACCGGGACCGGGACCAGTGTATCCTCATCACAGGCGAGAGTGGAGCTGGCAAGACTGGTGAGGAGACTCTGGGCCTGGGGGAGACCAGGAATCATGTCTGGAATCATCTCCTTATCTCTCCAAGCCAGTCCTGTTCCTGTCCTCCATCTCCATTACTTCTTTGCTAGGTTTTTCTTTCTTTCTTTTTTTAGGGTTTTTACATTTTTGTGTCTATATGTATATGCCTGAATGTGTGTATATATTTGCACCACAGACATTCAGGTGCCTGAAGAAGACAGAAGAGGCTATTAGTTCCTCTGGAACTGGAATTGTGGGTGGTTTTGAGCCACCTAATGTGGGTGCTGGGAACCGAACCTAGGTCTTCTACAAGAGTAGCAAGTAACACAGGGCAGTGGTGGTGCACGCCTTTAGTCCCAGCACTCAGGAGGCAGAGGCAGGCAGATCTCTGAGTTCGAGGCCAACCTGGTCTACAGAGCAAGTTCCAGGACAGCCAGGGCTACCCAGAGAAACTTTATCTCCAAAAACCAAAACAAAGCATGTGCACACACACGGACACACACACACACACACACACACACACACACACAGAGTAGCAAATGTTCTTAACCACTGAGCCCAGTCTTCCTGTTTTTCTTACTGCCAGTGTTCTGATGTTGGAGCTAAGTTGGGATGGGAGTGGGCATGCCCTGGCTGGGGACTCTATGACAGTTAGGGGGTGGAAGCATTTGTGTCCTGGTCAAGGACTCTAATAGTTAACGGTGGGAGAGAGGAGTGGGCGTGTCTTGACTCAGTCAGAGCTTCTCCTGCACAGAGGCAAGTAAGCTGGTGATGTCCTATGTGGCTGCTGTCTGTGGGAAAGGGGAGCAAGTGAACTCTGTGAAGGAGCAGCTGCTTCAGTCAAACCCAGTGCTGGAAGGTGAGCCGCCAGTCTCTACTCTCTTCTCTCTTCATCCCCAGAGTCTCTCAGCCTTAGACACCCTTCCAAAATCACGGTTTCCCTTCTGCATAAAAGCTACGATTGGTCAGCAGACCGGAAGGAGCTGTCCCCTCAGGGCTTTCCTCCTCTAGGCTCAACTCTTGGGAGCTTCAGCCCCTCACTTTTTCTTTCTTGGGCTCCACAGCATTTGGCAATGCCAAGACCATCCGCAATGACAACTCCTCTCGATTTGTGAGTGACCACATCTGTCCCGGAGGCGTGCAGAGGGGGGGGGGGGAGGCGGAACTGAAAGTGAAGAGGGCAGCACAGAGCCCTCCCACAGGTGTGGTAGGAGGAGAAAGACAGATTTCTCTGGTCTCTCCATGCAGGGGAAGTACATGGACATCGAGTTTGACTTCAAAGGGTCCCCTCTGGGCGGTGTCATCACCAACTGTATGTGTCCCCCTCCCATAAGCCTCACCAACACTCTCTACCTGCCACTTCCATCCCTTTATGCCCATCTGCTTCTGCAGGCAAGAGGATTGTTAGGTTTCAAGAAACTCTCCAACTCTTAGGAACACTGGGGCTCAGGGCAGAATGGCAGGGATCTGCTGGGAGTCTCCTGGGCTCTCAGATGGATGTTTCCTTCCTCCCTCCCAGATCTGCTTGAGAAGTCCCGAGTGGTGAAGCAACTCAAAGGGGAGAGGAACTTCCATATCTTCTATCAGGTGCTGGCTGGAGCAGACAAACAGCTGCTAAGTAAGTGATCTTCCTGGGCACCCCCAGCCCTGTCCTAGCACCAGAGCCCCAGGCCCCTCTTTCTCCCTCCTCTCAAGCCCCCTTGCCATGTCTCCTCCCTGCATTTCCCACCCAAAGCCTTATGGCTCAGGGTTGAGAACAAGTCCCCTGGTGGCTCTGCTCTCTTCTTTGCTGGTTCAAGGCCAGAGATGACCTTCCTTGGGTCCTTGCTGCCCTTGTCCCTGTGCCCTGCCTGTTTCTTCTCTCACCAAGCTGATGTCAGGCCTGGGACACTCAGTCCCAGCTTCCTTCCCCCTTCACCCCTAGGGGTTCTGTTGACAGAAGCAGGCAGCATAGGTGAGCATTTGAGAACTTCTAAGATCTTCAGTGACTATGCCTGGGTTCACGCTCCTATCTCACCTGGGAGCTTCCCTGGTTTTCTTCTTTTCTTTTTATTCTTTTGTTTGTTGTTTTCTCTGTGTGTCCCTGGCTGTCCTGGAACTAGCTCTGCAGACCAGGCTAGCCTCGAACTCACAGAGATCTGCCTGCCTTTGCCTCTCTAGTGCTGGGATTAAAGGCATGTTGTCACCACCGCCCAGCAGTATTCCTGGTTTTCTTTTCTTAGTTAGCTTGATAGAGGTTTCATCCATCCATCCATCCATCCATCCATCCAGCATCTCCTGATCATGCATTACATTAGGGCTGAATGATAGAGCTGAGTATGACATGGATCAAAGAACTCAGTTTTGTAGGCATAGCAGGTGTGTAATGCTACAATGGCTGGTTCCAACAAGCCTGTGCAGATAGCCATAGGAGTAGATAGCATGGATCTCCTTGACTGTTCTGGGGAAGAGTTCACAGCAGCCTGAAAACTGTACTGGCCAGAGGTGGCTGTGGGTGAGCATTACCGGGGGGGGGGGGGGGGGACTTGGTTCTTGATAGAGTTTGCCTCTCGGAACCCTCCCCTCTAGCTGGGGGAACCGTGTGGATTTTCAGCACCCAAGGAGCTGTCTCTTTGATTCCTTGTTGTTCTGTGCTTGACTTTGCATGACTTTTTTCTTGTCCTTGAAGTCTTTATGGCTCAGGAGACTGCTGCTTAGGTCTTACTCTCCCCTTCGGCCTTAATGCTGTTCAATTGTCTGACTAACAGGCTCTAAGGTTTTGTTCTGGCTGGGTCCATACCTGTTAGTTTAAGTTGTATCTGGGTGAATCTCTCTGGTTTCATTATACCTGAGTCTTCTGACTCGTTCTCTCTCCAGCTTCCCCTCCTTAGTAAGTGCTGGTTTCAGAATCTGTGTGCTAGAGGGAGCTGCCACGGAAATCATTTGGGGTTCACTACTCTGATTCTCAGACCATTTGCACAAAATATAGTTGACATACCATACCTCTGGTCTATGATCAGCCCAACTCTTAGTAAACAGCTTGGGACAGTTCCTTGGTTCATTTATAAAGTGGAAATAAAAATCCTGTTTGCCAGCCAGGTAACATGCCGATGAGAAGCAATTCCGACACACAAATCATTCATTTTGGGGGAAGAAAGGAAAAAGGAAATCAAAACCTAGCTCTTCTGACGTGGGCTAGGAGAATCTCACTTATTACAGGGGAACACAAGAAAGCCATTTAGCTCAGCAGCCAGCATTGGCGAAAACCTTCCTGAGGCAGCATTAGGATTGGGGAACAGACATTGCTGTGTTGACACAACAGGGGACCGTGTGGCTGAGGGCACATATGTATGGCTTTTTTCTTCTCTCACCTTCTTACCAGAGCAGGAGAGAGGATTTGCTTGGTTGTTTTCATTGTTCAGAACCCAGAGGATAGGGATAAAAATCAGTGAGACTCTTGGGGACATCTCTAACAGATATGAATACCCAACCCTAAAAAATCACTTTAAACATTTGTTTATCATCATAGGAGTGTATTATCTCCAGCCAAAGGAGACAAGGGATGAACCTAAATCATGACCTGGGGCAAGGGTCATGATGTGTCTGGCTGGTGTATTCTAGAGAGCAAGTGATAACATTTCCTCCCCATACTCTCTCTGTGCTCCCAGAGGCCCTAAAGCTTGAGGAGGACATATGTGGATACGCCTACCTGAATGGGGAGGTGTCCAGCATGAACAGTATGGATGATGCCTCCAACTTCAGGGCTGTGCAGGTGAGCGCCAGCGTAGGCAGGCTTGGGCCCTCAGGCCATCCTCTGAGTCAAGGACTTGTGAATGGAGGCATGGAGTCCGCCCCACTAGCTGGGCTCTACTTCTGCTTTCTTCCCAAGAATGCGATGTCAGTGATCGGGTTCTCAGAGGAGGAAATTCGACAAGTCCTGGAGGTGACAGCCCTGGTGCTGAAGCTGGGGAATGTGAAACTGACAGACGAGTTCCAGGCTAACGGGATTCCAGCTAGTGGCGTCTGTGATGGGAAAGGTTGGTACTTCCTTCCCGGAGCCAGCGGTGAGTCTCCTTCCCTCCATCCAGGCTTTGAACTGCCTCCAATGTGACCAGCCCAGTCCACTTCCTCTCAGCCCACTCCTGTGGCCTCCTCCAGTGAGACCCACTGATCATTCAGAACTGGCTTCGAATTAGGCTCTGATCTGAGATGTTCAGAACTGGAGTTGAATCTCCTGAGATATGGGGGCAATCTGACCTGCAATGTGCTCCATTCCTCCTGGGTCAACAGAGCTGAGTCCCTCCCTCCAGCCACACTGTGCTTTTCTGTCCTTCTAGGTATTCAGGAGATTGGGGAGATGATGAGTTTGAACCCCGAGGAACTAGAGAGAGCTTTGTGCTCAAGAACTATGGAGACAGGCAAAGAGAAGGTGGTCACAGTGCTGAATGTTATACAGGTAAGAGCCCTCCTGAAGGAGTTGACTTTGAGACTGTTCTGTGGCTGCCACAGGAACAAGAGTGTGTCTCCCCTACCAGGCTCAATATGCTCGGGATGCCCTAGCAAAGAATATTTACAGCCGCCTCTTCGACTGGATAGTGAATCGCATCAATGAGAGCATCAAGGTAAGGTCGCTCTTTCCCAAAACCTGCTTGACCTTCTCGCTCTGGCTGCCAGCTTCATTCTTGCTTTCTGAGATGCACAGTAGGACAATCGTGAAGGGGAAGGCACAGCTCCTTCTAGGAATCCGAGTCCCTCGGTCTGATCCAGTTTCTGGTCTTTCACCTTCTCAGAGATACTGAGCCTCAGGTTCCTGATTTGGTAACAGCCACTAATACCTGTGAATGTCTGCTTGGCGTCTACTGCTGTGACCAGAATGTACATGGCTGCTGTATGATTCAGCAGTTCCACACCTTGGCATACATCCAAGAGAATGTTGCATACAAACATTTGTAGAAATGTTACACATGATAGGAAAAAAAAGAGGGTGCTGGGGGGATCAGGAAGTGCTGGCTAATTGAGTTAAATAGTGATTCCAAGGCCATCCTGGGCTACATGAGATCCTGTCTCTACAGACTAATACATAAGTGAGTGAATATGTCACTAAATTATTAATAGTTAAAAAAAATGGAAACAACCCAAATTCATCAGATAACAACTAGATAAACAAAATGCAATATATCCATGTAGCTGTTTCATTCGGCCATAGAAAGGAACAGAAGAGCTGGCGAGGTGGCTCAGCAGTTAATAAATGAATATTTATTTATGGCTTTGGTGTGGGGGGATACAAACAGGGTCTCACCCAAGCTAAGTGTGGCTTCGCTCCCGAGCTACAGTAAAGCTGATGCTGCTCAGTCATTTACGAGACGGGCACCGTCTGTGGAGAAGGCCCACGGAAAGGCCCCAGGGTTGGCTGAGATTTACATCTCGGCTGGGGTAAATGCTTTTGTTCTTCTAAGATTTGAATTTTTTTTCTCCTCTCCAAACTGGAACTAATCAGATCACGTAATAAATGGCACAGGATTTTCTTTTATGAAATGTTAAAATGTAAGGGACTGGCCAAAACCCCATTCACAGGGATCTCCTAAGACCATCGGAAAACACAGATATTTACATTATAATTCATAACAGTAGCAAAGTTACACTTATGAAGTAGCCATGAACGTAACTGTATGGGTTGGGGTCACCACAGCATGAGGAACTGTGTTAAAGAGTCACAGCATTAGGAATGTGGAGAGAACCTCTGCCCTAAGAGCATCTTAATGTCTTCTTCTTCGTTCATATTATGGGGACCATCATGGAATCCATTTGTATATTCCCTCTTTTCCTTGGCTTGTCCTGTAGTGAATGCAGGGGGAGAAAGGAGACACTGAAGCTCTCCTCCAGCTTGGCTGAGCATACTATAATCCTGTTTCTTCCCACGCTAATCGTAGCTAGCTGGTTCACTCAGCCATTCCTCATTCTTATTCCTCCCTCTTCTTCAGGTGGGCACTGGGAAGAAGAGGAAGGTTATGGGGGTCCTGGACATCTACGGCTTTGAGATACTGGAGGTGAGAGAGCATCAGACAACCTCGGTGTCCTGCATCCCCGTTTAGGGGGACAGGCTCACGGTGGGTGAGGGAGGAGGTTACCTGAAGTGAGCCACCCTCCTTATATGCAGGATAACAGCTTTGAGCAGTTCGTGATCAACTACTGCAATGAGAAGCTACAGCAGGTGTTCATAGAACTGACCTTGAAGGAAGAACAGGAGGAATACAAGAGAGAAGTGAGCCAAGCTCCTGCTTGCCCTGCTAAGGACGTCCAGATACACGCCCTTCTCCTTGATCACTGTTTCTCTCTAATTGTCCCCAGATGGGAACACAAAGACAAAATGTCTCCCTCTCACAGCTGAGCGTTCAGCAGTACTAAGTCACCCCAACACTGGGCTTCCTTCCAATCTTCCATGTCCCCCAGCCTTGCATTCCAGGCTAGCCCAGACAGGGGACAGACAGACGGAAGGGTGTTTGTGTCCTGACAAGATCGAAGTGACAGCCTTGCTTGGCCTGTGACAGACAGAGACAGATTGAGAAGGGACATTTCTCCTGGGCTTGGCACCCTCCACAATTCCTGTCCCTAACATGTCAGAATCTGTTGCCTCCCCTTGGTGCTGGGTGTTGTTGCTGTCCACCATTAGAGGGGCACCACTCCAGACTTGCTCATCAGCAGTGCCCTGCAGCTCCTGATCTTCACACCCTTTCTCTGACTCAGTGTAAACCCCTGCATCCCAAGGCTAGGCGTTAGAAAAACTCTCCAATTAAATCCATTTCCAAGTGTGAGCGGCTGCGTGTCTCACAAACCTAGAGATGGTCCCTGTGAGTTCGAGAACTGGCTGCCCCAGCAGGGCTTCAGGCAACATGGCTGCAAATGCAGGGAAGACTTTTAAAAAGTTGTCACGGTTTTGTTGTTGTCGTTGTTGTTGTTTTGGGGTTTTTTTGTTTTGTTTTGTTTCCTCCACCAACCGGGGAAGGATGTAAAATGAATGGCGAGCCTTTCTAAAGTTCCTTTGTAGGGTTGGCTAAAGAGAGTCTGGGTCTGGTGAGGTCTTTAAAGATTTCCTGGGACTTGCTTCTGTAACTGATGTCTCCCTTGACCAGGGCATACCGTGGACAAAGGTGGACTACTTTGACAATGGCATCATCTGTAACCTTATTGAGCATGTGAGCCGGTGTTCTCTCACCCCGGGGAACCTCCCTTTCTAGGCTGCCTGAGAATCCCCCCCTCCATATTCCTTTCTCCCCTTCTCTCCTTTCAAGAGGGAAAGGGATTCGAGCGGGTTGAGGGGACATCAGTGATACTGTAGACATCGTGAAGGACCAGGTCGAGGTTACACTGACTCTGTTTCCTTGGCCTAGAGTCAGCGAGGCATCCTGGCCATGCTGGATGAGGAGTGCCTGAGACCTGGCGTGGTCAGCGACTCCACTTTCCTAGCAAAGCTGAACCAGCTCTTCTCTAAGCACAGTCACTATGAGAGTAAAGTTACCCAGAATGCTCAGCGCCAGCACGATCGCACCATGGGCCTCAGCTGCTTCCGCATCTGCCACTACGCTGGCAAGGTGATGTCGTAGGGCTGCGTGGGAGCCACGGGCAGTGGCCAGTATGGAAATGAGAACTGAGGGTACTTCTCAGTGAATCTGGGGGTCCAAGTGCTGGAAGGTAGCCATGGGATCTGAACCCATATCCGCTCCTCTGCAGGTGACCTACAATGTGACCGGCTTCATCGACAAGAATAACGACCTACTCTTTCGAGACCTATCCCAGACAATGTGGAAGGCCCAACATCCCCTCCTTCGGTCCTTGTTCCCAGAGGGGAACCCCAAGGAAGCGTCTCTCAAACGACCACCGACTGCCGGGACCCAGTTTAAGAATTCGGTGGCCATACTCATGAAGAACCTGTATTCTAAGAATCCCAACTACATCAGGTGAAAAGCTGGACGCACGTGAACATCCTCCATGTGGGGTGGGGTCCATGCATGGTGGAGCATGTCCGCATCGGGGAGTCTTCGGAAGAGGGTTTTAGAGGCTCTGTCCTTGGGGAAAACAGGACCAGATGAGGAGGTGAGCATCCAGTGGCTGACAGAGTGGCATCAGAGTGAGACTGGAAGGCTAGGGAGTCTCCTTTCACTTCTGTTGAGATGTCCACCTCTGGGAGTTGTGGGAAGTAGGCATGTGGAGACCAGAGCCGTTTCACTGGCAAGGTATCTGCTCCTGAGCCTGTGTTTTCCCGACTTCCTAACCAGGTGCATAAAGCCCAATGACCAGAAGCAGCAAGGCAGGTTCACCTCAGAGCTGGTTATGGTCCAGGCTCGATACCTGGGACTGCTGGAGAATGTTCGGGTGCGCAGGGCTGGCTATGCCTTCCGCCAGGGCTATAAGCCCTTCCTGGAAAGGTACCGATTGCTGAGCCGGAGCACCTGGCCGCGCTGGAATGGGGAAGATCGGTAAGACCCAGCAGGGAGAAGGGGCTGAGTAAATCTGCTGAAGCAGGAGGATGGGTTCTTGGAAAAATGGCATTTCTCTTCAGAGGGATAAGGGAGATGTGGAGAAGACTCTACCCTGACACACCTCTCTGCAGCTCTCCCCATCTGCCCCTGTAGGGAAGGTGTGGAGAAGGTCCTTGGGTCTCTGACTTTGTCATCAGAGGAGCTGGCTTATGGGAAGACAAAGATCTTCATCAGAAGCCCCAAGACTGTGAGTCAGGAAGTGTGCTGCTGCATTTGATGGGGGTGGAATGTGGAGCTGTGATAAGCTCACCTGAGAAAGAGGAAGGCAGCATCCAGTACAGGACTCAATGGTGCCTGAGGAAGGCGCCACCCTGGGTACTGAGTGCTGGATACTCTCTTCCCCATACTCTCTTCCCTAAGCTAGGAGCTCACTGTAGGGGCTGGCCTGCTATATAGTAGACACTGATCATGTAAGGTGTGAGCTGGGAAGCCTGTAGTGTAGTGCGTTCAGTGTAGTGCAAGTGAGAACAAGCCCCCCCCCCCCCGCAGCTTTTTTACCTGGAAGAACAAAGGCGCCTGAGGCTTCAGCAGCTGGCCACCCTCATACAGAAGGTTTACCGGGGCTGGCGCTGTCGGACCCATTACCAACAGATGCGGAAGAGTCAGATCCTCATCTCGGCTTGGTTTCGAGGCAACAAGGTGCTGCCACTCCCTAAGCACCGCATCACCACTCCTGTTGCGCACGGGGGTTTGGTGGGGGGGTGATATGTGTGGCTTTTCCTAACTGTGCCCATGTTTCCTACAGCAAAAGAAGCACTATGCGAAGATACGGTCATCAGTGCTGCTGATCCAGGCTTTCGTGAGGGGGTGGAAGGTAAGGAAGGCAGAGGGGTCCCTGCCCACACTCGGCTTCTGCTGGGTTATCCCCCATGCCATGAGAAAGGCCTCCTACGGCCACTCTGTGACTTTGGGACCTTCCCCTGCTCTGGCTGGGGGTGTGCATCTAGGAGACCAGTGTGTAGGTCTGGGGGTGTTTCTGCCCTTAGCTGTAGGCAACTTCATATCATTTTCCAGTTATAATCTCAGCCCTTTGTTATTTATTTGTTTATTTATCTTTATGACTCTGCACTTTGGTTGAAAACAAAATAACAGAACCTCTTCTAGACTGTTTTCATGCTGACTTAATTCCTTACACGTCCCCGCTAGGCCCGCAAGAACTATCGAAAATACTTCCGGTCAGGAGCTGCCCTCACCTTGTCAAATTTTATTTACCAGAGCATAGTAAGTGGGGCTGGGGTGGGAGTGGGGTGAGGAGTTGGGGCAGTCTTGGAGGAGGATGGGGGAGTGGTTGTGAGCTTTCCCTTGGTGCTTCTTCACTCCATGGGATGGAGCAGTCACACACTGGGAGCAAGTTCCAGTGTCCATGGCTGGAGTCACATCAGACATTGTTTAGCTCAGGTAGATGCTGTCTGCATCCTGTGCTAAGGAGCACACCTGAGCCGTAGTAATAGACTTGGGGAGAGACTGGCCGAAGTGGACTGAGGACATGCAAGATTAACTAGTCTGGCCTCTAAGATCCATTTTTTTAAAAAAAAAGATTTATTTATTTTATGTATATGAGTACACTGTAGCTGTCTTCAGACACACCAGAAGAGGGTATCATGTTGCAGATAGTTGTGAGCCACTGTGTGGTTGCTGGGAACTGAACTCAGGACTTCTGGAAGAGCAACCAGTGCTCTTAACCTCTGAGCCATCTCTCCAGCCCCCTAAGAGCCACTTTGAGGAATCACACCTTCATCCTATCTCCTTGGAAGCCCTTGCAAGTGATGAGGGGCGTCTCTGGAAGGAACTGACTGAAAGAAGCCTCCAGCTGTGGGTGGCTTTCCTCAGGATTTCTGTCAGATCATGGTGGCACTTCTGAGAGGGTACTGGGAAAGTCACAGAGGGACCAGACCCCAGTGAAGCATTGGGAAAGGCCAGACAGGAGGGGACGTGGGGGCATTAGCCCTAGCCCGAGGGCTGCAGGAAGGTGTAGCTGACCTCAGTTGCTGGATTTGTTCGTTCTTAGGACCCTCATCAGGTGTGCTCAGTTGAATTAACAAACTGCTGTTTGCCATCCTCAAGCTTGGACTATGTGGCTAGGGACGAGTGGGAGCTCTGGAGCTGAGACCTTGTGGCACCCCCTGCCTCGCCTCTGCTTCCCCCTCCTCCCTGGCCCCATGCTACCCTGGCCTGTTGGGCTGGCTCCACCGTGTCCTGTCTCTCCCCATAGTACGTGCGGTCTCACTAGACACCTGAGGCCTGCTATCTGGTTTTGCTCTTGTCTCCCTTCTTTCAACATTCCTCTTTCACCTGCGCTCTGTCAGGCAGCTGCTGAACGTCAACCCAGGAGCTGTGTGGTTCAATAAATCACACTCCAAGAATCCCAGTCATGGATTCTGTCAGTGCTTCTGACACTTTGCTACGGGCTTTACCCTAGTGGTGTTTCCTCTGGACACTGACAATATGCCTCACTCTTTCTATGCTTATCCCCAAGGCTTCTAACAACCCTGTTCTGTAGGCCCTCTGCCTTCCCCTATTTTGACAAGTTAAAAAACAAAACAAACAAAAAAAAAACCAAAAAACCCTAAGACCTGCGCCAGGTGTAGTGGGGCACGCCTTTAATTCCAGCACTTGGGGAGTAGAGGCAAGTGGGTCTCTGTGAGCTGGAGGCTAGCTTGTTCTACAGAGCAAGTGCCAGAGCTACATAGTGAGATCTGATTTCAATAAACAAACAAAGACTTAGGGAGGCTGAGTAATTTGTTCCAGGCCCTGTGGCTGGTAAATGGTAGGGCTGGGATGTAAAGCACTTGATTTCTGAGTTTCTAGTCACTGCCCAAGTCCTTCTAACAGAAGTCTGGACAGCCCATGGCTCTAGGCAGGCTTGGACACTGAAGATCTAGCAAAAGTAAGCACTCAACAGCTCCACACTGGCTGGAAGGATATTATGGGAGATACTGGGGAATCTGGGAAGGCTTCAGGCTATGGCTCACAGGTTGGACAGAATCCCCGTGGGCAGAGCTAAGCTATCAGATCGGCCAGGAGTAGGCCAAGTGCCATTATCCTTGAGAGTGCAAAGAAGAGAGGGGGGCTGTGGCAGGGAACCTTTCTGGTTGGAATAATGGAAGTCCAGTTGGTTCTGGCACATGACCCTGGGCTCCAAGTGGAGGGCTTTGAACGGCAGGCTGAGATATCAGGCATCACTGATTAGAGTGGAGGGCAGATTTGATGTCTATGCAGTAAACCCCCC
>JADRCH010000152.1:0-13372 GCA_019843965.1 Rhynchomys soricoides
CAAGATTAAAGACTCTTATCAGGGCTGTTGCTATGTTGATTGTGAAGATTCTGTGGTTTTGGTTAGCTGGGACTGTAGAATCACATGTGATTAACAAGATACCAGACTATTAAAGCAAAAACCATTGCATTACTGGGACTATTGATGCTGGTTAGCTGGAGCTAAGATATTAGTGGTGATTAAGAAGAGACCAGCATCATTGAGGTGAAATCTTCTGAATAGTGTTTTCTGAGAGCACAGAGGCTACATTTCAGAGATAGCCAAGGTAGTACCTTGTGCTGTGGCAGGTCTTGGTAATATGTAAGAGTCACTCAGGTGGTACTGGTTTTGAAGGCATGAATGAGTCATGTAGAGCAGCTGAGGTCTGCAACTGTGAGAAGCCGCAGAAGGCCATTGGTGAAGTTGCAGCTTCAGTTGCAATTCTAGGACTGAAGGGGTCATGCAAAGGAGTTGAGGCTTGGTCCTGTGAGAGGCTGTGGAAGGCCATTGGTGAAAGTGCAGCCTCAGGGGCAATTGATGGCCCAGGACTGAAGGGGTCAGGCAAAGGAGGTGAGGCTTGGCACCATGAAGAGAGCCTATGGGAGGCTGTTGGTAAAGCCTAGTTATAGCAGAAGACAGCAATGTTTTGGAGATGCCAGTACCATGAGATGACCACCAAGAATAGCAGCATCAGTGGAGTACAGGCATCTGGAGCTGTGTGTGCTACAACGGGCAAAGGTGGAGAAGTGACTCATGCCCTTGGAGGAATCCAGAAGATTGTGAGTCGATCCCAGACATTGGATGGGTGGAGTTTGATTTTGCTTTTGATTGTCACTGTGGTCTGATATTTTTCCCTCTTGAAGAAAGAAGGTATTTTAGTGGAGCCCACAGTTAAGAGACTTTGAATTTTTAAAAGACTTTGAATTTTAAGAGATTGGATGTTTAAAATGAACTGAAATGTTAATATGTAAGAATTTACAAAGACTGTGGAACTTTTAAAGTTCCTGGGGATGAATAAGAAAGTAAGGGTCGAGGCTTAATGGTGATGTGTTTGTGTGTCAGGTTGACAAGGGGTCAATTGTGCTGGCTAGTTTTGTGTGTCAACTTGACACAAGCTGGAGTTATCTCAGAGAAAGGAGCTTCAGTTGAGAAAATGCCTCTATGAGATCCAGGTGTAAGGCATTTTCTCAATATGTGATCAAGGGTGGAGGGCCCCGTGTGGATGGTACCATCTGTGGGCTGGTAGTCTTGGGTTCTATAAGAAAGCAGGCTGAGCAAGCCAGTAAGCAGTATTCCTCCATGGCCTCTGCATCAGCTCCTGCTCCTTGACCTGCTTGAGTTCCAGTCCTGACTTCCTTTCGTGATGAACAGCAGCATGGAAGTGTAAGCTCAATAAACCCTTTCCTCCCCAACTTGCATCTTGGTCATGATGTTTGTGCAGGAATAGAAACCCTGAATAAGACAGCACTGCTTTCATTGTCTCCCATACATTTGTGTAAGTTGTACCTTCATTTTCTCTCTTTCTTTTTTGACACAGTGGTCATTGAGTAGAAATTTGTTCATTTTCCTTGAAGGCTTGCTATTATTTCTGTAGTTGTTGAAGTCCAGCCTCGATCCATAATGGTTTGATAAGTTGCAAGGTGTTATTTCAATCCTGTGTCTGTTGAGGCTTTGCAACAGAGTATTGTGTTAGATTGGCAGCTCATACTGGGATAAATCACACCAGGCCAGTACAGTTCCATGGGAGATGTTTATTGGGAGAAAAGAGAAAAGGCCAAAGCGGGCAACAAAGAAGAAGAAAATAAAATGGAGAGCAAAGGTCAGGGGGCTCTGCCTTTTTGGGGGGGGGCATGACATAATCACAAGCACAAGCACCAGCGTGCACAGGTAAGGTACAGTGGGCAGGTGAACGATGGGAATGTATGGTGGTTGCCATGGCAACAGATGCACAAGTCCTTGTTGCCTATAGGTAACATCATCACTGGATTCAGAGGCTGTAGCCTCAGATGACAATGTACCTCACTTTTTCTTATCAGAAAGAGAAGAAAAATGGGAGGGGGAGCTGATGGCGAAAGGGGAATAGGGGCATTGGATGTCTTAAATTGCTTCCTGCTGTCTAGGGTCATCATCAATTACGGGGTGTAGCTGACTTTCACAATCAGGGTTCGCTTGGTAAATGTTCACCTTAGGCTTCTCTGTGGACAGCAGCTGGTAATCTGTAACAGGAACTGATTAATTGTTTGATTCAAAATTTTTGGATTTGTCATTGAAGGAATATAGAAACAAGACTAATGAGGCAGGGAGTAAATAATAGCACCAGGAAAATGACTAGAAAAGGCATTATGAGAGGGAGTGTCTGTCCACTTCCACATAGGATTTTTGAAAATCCTGGAATTGGAGGCCTCACATTCCCTGAAATTCTGTATGTCTGATTGTAGCTGCTGGACTTTATTTCTCACTATCCCAGAATGATTGACAGAAATAGCATTCCTCTTGGAGGAACAGGCAAAGACCATATTCTTTAGCTGTCAGGACATCTAGCCCCCATCAGTTCTGAAGCACCACTGATGTCAAATTATTGATCTGTTTCATGGTGAGCATGGTCTCAGAGATTTCTTGAAAAATGGTGCTAAGCTTGAAAGTGAACTTATCATATTGTGTTATGGAAGTAGTTATCCCTGCAATTCCAGTACCAGCAGTGACCAGGAGTCTCACAACCTTCACTGCCCTTTTATGTTGGTCAGGTATCATCTACAACTGGGATTGGTAGGGGATCATTTCCCTGGATTACTCCTAGTTCAAGAAAAGAAATACCAACATGCAAACTCCTGACCAGTTGGCAGGTAGGCAATACTATACCTGAGTGCCCCAAAGAATTGGCTGAAGGGCATTGTGGCAGAGATGAAGTATCAAGGGTTGTGGTTCTATTGCAGTCTAGGGAGCTTAGAGTTCCTACAGAACATGTTCCGGAGATCTTAAAACAGTTTGCTACACCAAAAAGAGGGATAGGGGAAAGGGATGGCAACATCAGAGTCAGAGCAGCTGATAAAAGGTGAGGTAACATTATATGGCAGTATCACTGGAGAGGCTTAAGTGGCAATTGTGAGCTAATTCTAGGGGGTGCACATAGCCAACAATCTTTAAAGCAAGTAGGTCAGGTGACATTAAGAAGTTGATACACTGAGGTCAAGGTCTGAAGAAAAAGGCAAAAAAAAAAGTTAGTGCCATTTATGAGGAGGAATGTCAAGGAGATAAGGACCTTGGAGGTGTGTTTGATTACTTCTCTTACTTTTCTGATATCTAGAGGTTGGGTAGTTGAGACATATTTTCTCTGGATGGGGATAGTACTTACTGGGTACCTGCCTCGGTTTTTGTGGTAGAGCTTACCAACAACTCCTGTCTCCCACCTGGGATTCCATGGGACTTGTATGTAGAAAAAAGAGTGTCTTGTGTTGTTGATAGAAGCAGTCATTGGTCCATGATCCAAGCATATGTATCTGGCAAGACCGATATGGGCAGCCCCCATATTCATCTGGCCATTTTTTACAATTATCTTTTGTCTGGTCAAAGAGAAAGCAAGCTAACATATCTTATTTAGATAGGATAACAGATACAGGGATGATAGCAATTTGGATTGGTTTCTGGCGTCTGGCTATGGGCCGTGGAGAAGTTTCCTGACACTATTTGGGAAGACTGTTTGTTATCAAAGGGGGGTTCTTAAACCTCAAATCTCCAGATGTAAGGGCTACTCTGGATTGAAATGAACAGAAAGTGGAGGAGGAGAAGCCCATGTCTAATCCAGTGGGGTCAAATGCAGCTGCTGGATTGGAGTCTCATTTTCTATGACTGGGAACAAGTTGGGTGGTCTCAATGTCTTCTGGAGCTTAAGAAAACACAGTTCTGTTAGTGTCAATGTGTAGGAAGGAGAGTCATTTTTAGGTGAAGGGGTGAAAGCTTTGAGGTGAGACAGGTGGACCCAATGAGAGAATCCCTTGAGTTTAGCAGCTATAAGAATCATGAGAATTACTTTGAAAGTGCCCTGCCATTTATAAGAAAGAGGTGAAGGCCGATAGTCTGGAGGGTATAGAAGAACTTGGTTTCCAATGTTGACAGGGAGTGGATGGAAACAGTGTGTGGCAGTGGTAGATGGTGGGCAGCAAAGTTCCATAGGAGAGAATGGAGGTCAGGGGGCTCTGCCTTTTATTTAGGCTGTGATGTAATCACAAGCACCAATACACACAGGTAAGGCACATTGGGCAGCTGAATGCTGAGACTGTATGGCAGTAGCCATGGCAACAGACACATAGATTCTTGTCACCTATGAGTGACATCATCACTGGATTTGGAGGCTGTAGGCTCTGATGCCAACACAGAGTATATGGTCTATTTTGGAGAAGAGTCCTTGGGGGTGCTGAGATGAAAGTATATCCTTTTGTGTTTGGGTGAAAGTGCAAAGGAATCAAACTGCAACAGAAATAATTTTCCCTCTTTGATGAACTCTCTTTAGAGATTTCACTGTAAGATTCTGGCAAGCCTTAGCTTACTGGAGACCCCCTGAGTAAACAACACAGAGTCAGGGATTGAAGCAAACTCAAGAGGAATTTTATTGTTCCAGCATGCTGGGGTCACCCTGCACACAAAGGAAAGAGAGAATGACCCCACGCAGCCCATTCAGAGAGCTTTTATACAGTTTTCAGAGCAGCAGCCATTAGGGACAATGGGATTGGCAGAACAGTGTGATTTTTAAACTGATTGGTCTTTAGGGAATGAGGTGGCAAGGACTTTCCTTGTCTGCGAGGGCCAACTGTCCATCTGCCCTAAGGAATGTGTCTATGTGCTCTAGGCTTCCCTCATCTGCAGGTCAGTCCCCACTGTGGTCTGAGGAATGTAATTAGCCTCTCCCTTCTGGAAGGGAGGGGTGCCTATATGCTCTATGGCCTTTATCTTCCAGTAGTGGAGGGGAATTTTCCAAAGTTCCTGAACTGACCTCTTCATCATTACTTGCAATCATAACTTATAATTTAAAGCAGTCCTCCCTGAAGCATTCTCTAACAGAACTAAGTATGACAAACACAGGCCCAAGCATGGAAAACATGGCATTGACATATTTTGCCCTTTTATCTCTTTCCCTTTTCCTTGGTTTTGTTCCTGGGACTTCTGGCAAGTACATTGTCCTAGCTTGATATCAATTCAGCACACCTCCTTCAACAAACAAACAACAACACTCAGTTCCCAACTTTTATCTGAGTTGGAGTGGCTCTGTGGTGACCTTACATAAATTCTCTTGCCTTCCATCTCAAGCTTTTCTGTAGCACCTGCTGAATTCCTGGATGAATTTATTTTTTGGAAAAGCAGATCCCTACCCAGAAGCCTATTTTTCCCTTGGGATGGCTGACAATGCACTGAGAGGATAACAGGAAGGAAATAACTATGTCTCATTAAAACTAAGTTGCATAGACCAATGAACAATGTCAAGAGAGGTATTTACAACTCCTTCTGTCTGCTTCTTAAGTGTGTTCTTATGTAAAGCTATGAATTGAAAGCAATATTTTGTGATCATTCATTATTCCCAAAATACTATCTTAAAAGGCAGGAGAATCAGACTTTTAAAGCATTAATTGAGGCAAGTAGGGGGATGACAGAAAGGTTAAGAGGATCCTCCAGAGAGGATCTGAGTGAAACCTATCACTGTGGGTTTGCATTTCCTTTAACTCCAGGCCTAAGGGATCAGATAGCCTCTTCTGACATCTGTGGGCACTGCACAGGTGTGCAGCAGATCATTTGTATATGCCAGCCACCTGCAATTATATATGAATCTGAAAATATCACAACTGAACCCATGGCTTTACATGGCAAATAAAAATCATTATAAAGAGATCATAGATAGTGAATCCTATTTTCTTGATGTCCAAGAAACAACAGCAGATGAAGGAGCATTTATCAAAGACTAAAAGGAAGTCATGGCAGAGGCGTCTCTTATTGTGATCCAGTAAATGTAATATTACCAATGTTAGTTTTAAAACCATAATATCAAAGAATCCTTCTGCCCCACTCTCCTGATTTGTCTGTGTAGGACTACTGAAATACTCCTCCAGACCCAACTTGTACTGCTTGGGGTAGGTTTCATTTGTTTGTTTGTTTTGTTTTGTTCTCTTTTTAAGTAATCATTCATTATAGATTAATTGAGTGGTGTGTGTGTGTGTGTGTGTGTGTGTGTGTGTGTGCGCACGTGTGTATACATGCATATACACTCACTTACCAGGGCACATAAAATGAATACAAACTACTATTTTCACACTTCCAAGAGTAGAAACAGAGCATGAAAAAGAAACATTTTATATAATAATACAAAGTTGTTTAATGATGTAAAGTTGTTTTCTTTGTCATATTAAAATAATTCATGATTTTAAGGCCATACTAAGTCAATTTATGAATTCAATTTTTCTATCCATGTAAACTCCAGTTGAAACAATCACCCTTTGCCAGTAATTACAGTATTCATTGTTTACTCTACAATTACCATGGGACCTTTGTGAGAAATAAAAAAAAAAAAAACAAACAAAAAACAAAAACTAATGTCCACTAAAGAACTCATTTGTATGCTAAAGTATGCATGAGTATAATGGGGAGGTAAAATGTAAAATAAAATCACAATGAGGAATTAATGGCATATGTCAGTGCACACCATATGCTTTTTATACACAAGACCTTTGGTTCAGTACTCAAAGTGAATGTCATAAAGAGACAAGGAGAGGAGGAAGGGAGGTGGAAGAAAAGAAGGAACAAAAGGAGAGAAACAATGGAAGGGAGAGATTCTGGAATGAAAGATGAAGATAGAAATTCTAGAACTTAGAAAGTGGAGGGAGGAAGTTCATGAGTTCAAGGTAAGACAGTGCTATTCAGTACTCTACATTTCAAAAAGAAAGAAAAAATGAAAGAATAATGAAAGAACACATAAAAATCTGGTTCAATTTTTAAAATATATTTTTACTTTCTCTTTGATATTTTTGCATAAGTATATTATATATTTTATTACATCCATGTACTACTACTTTCTCCCATTCCTCCCATATCCTCTTATTGTGTCCCCCTCCCAAATATGTGTCTCTTATACTTTTTAAAAATAACTGACTGAGCCTAATAAGTGCTGGTCATATGTACATGTATGGGGGACTGTGCATGGGACCAGGGGTCCATGTTCCAAAACGGAAATAGCTATCCCTCTACTTGCAGCCATTAACTACTGATAGCTCCCTAGCTAGGAGAGGGACTTTATAAGTCTTTTCTAGCTATTTACTGAACGATTGACTGGCTTCATCTCTGTGTTCATGATTCTAATAGTCATATTATGTCCAGGAGACAAAGTTTCCTAGTGGCATGTACAATCTACATTCTTTTTTATTACTTTCTTACTCTTTTTCCATAATGTTTTACGAGCCTGGGAGGTGCTTCACACTTTCTGACTCTAAAAAATTAAAAATATTGTAGATCTACCTCATTTGCCAAAGGGAATTGTTTTCCCAGAAGAATCAAAGCTTAAGAATATTCCTGGAAAAGGTCATCCAGAGACCACCCTGCCTAGGGTTCCATCCCATTTGCAGACACCAAACCCTGGCACTACTGCTGATGGCAAGAAGCACATGCTGACAGGAGCTTGGTATAACTGTCCTCTGAGAGGCTCTGCCATTACCTGACCAATACAGATGCAGATACTCACAGCCAACTATTGGACTGAGCCCAGGGACCCCAATGTAAGAGTTAGGGGAAGGACTGAAGGAGCTGAAGGGAATTGCAACTCCATAGGAAGAACAGCAATATCAACTAACCAGACCACTGGGAGCTCCCAGGAACTAAACCATCAACCAAAGAGTCCACATGGAGGGACTCATGGCTCCAGGTACATATGTAGCAGAGGATTTCCTTATCTAGCATTAAGAGGAGGAGGGGCCCTTAGTCCTGTGGAGGCTTGATACCCTAGTGTAAGGGGATGCTAGAACAGTGAGGTGGGAGGGAGTTGGTGGGTGGGTAGGAGTGAATGGGTGGGTGGGTGGGAAGGCACCCTTATAGAGACACAGGGGAGGGTGGATAGGATGAGGGGATTTGCAGAGGGGAAACCAGGAAGGGGGACATTTGAAATGTAAATAAATAAAATAACCAATAAAAAGGAGAATATTCATTTAGTAAAAAAAAAAAAAAACAATCTCTACATATACTTTCCAAAATAAATCATTTTTCTGAAGTCTCAGTCATTCTCTAAATGAACAGAACTCAATAACATTCTCAAATAACAGAACTTTCTGATCATGGAGTATGTGGAGAAAGTAGGAAATGACAATGGATTACAGATAACAAAAGGAATGCAAGGGAAGAACTTGAATTGTATGAGAAAAGTGATTATCTTAGTTAGGGTTTTATTGCTGTGAACAGACACCATGACCAAGGCAAGTCTTATAAAGACAACATTTAATTGGGGCTGGATTGTAGGTTCTGAAGTTCAGTCCATTATCACCAAGGAAGGAACATGGCAGCATCCAGGCAGGCATGGTGCACAAGGAGCTAAGAGTTCTACATCTTCATCTGAAGGCTGCTAGCAGCATACTGGCTTCTAGGCATCTAGGATAAGAGTCTTAAAGCCCACACCCACAATGACACACCTACTCCAACAAGGCCACCCCACTCCGAAAGGACCACACCTTCTAATAGTGTTACTCCCTGGGCCGAGAATATACAAACCATCATGGTGATATAAAAGACAGAGCAATTGTAGGAGATAAATGAATTCAATCTAATCAATGGACTGCAGTGGGAAATCCAAAATATTAACTACTACTAAAACAGACACATTACAAAGGTGAGTCCATTGGTCTGCTTCTAGTTACACTCCCTAACAGGATTTTCAGAGCTGTCTTTATGTCTTTGTTCCTCAGACTGTAGATGAAAGGGTTCAGCATGGGGGTGACCACAGTGTACATCAATGAAGCTGTTGCAGTGGCATGTGAGTTTTGGGTCACAGCAGAGCTGAGGTACACTCCCAGGAGGGTGCAATAAAATAAGGAGACAACTGAGAGGTGAGATGCACAGGTGGAAAATGCTTTGTACTTCCCCTGAGCTGAGGACATTGCACGAATGGAAGATACTATCTTAGAGTAAGAGTAAAGGATGCCAGAGAGGGGGCCAACAGCCAGTAGCATAGCTGTAATGTAAATTACCATATCATTAAGAAAAGTGTCAGAACAGGCCTGGTGTACAACTTGATTAAGTTCACAGAAAAAATGAGGGATTTCCAAGTTTGTGCAGAATGACAGCCGTAACACCAAAAAGCTGTGCAATAAGGAATTCAAAACTCCTATAATCCAGCATGCCAGAATCAGCAATCCACAGCGTCTTGTGTTCATGATGATCATGTAATGCAAGGGGTGACAGATGGCAACATAGCGATCATAAGCCATCACAGTCAGCAGAAATATGTCTAACCCTGAAAAAAGCAGTAAGAAGTACATCTGGGTGATGCAGCCTGCATAGGTGATGACCTTGCTCTGTGTGTGAATGTTCACCAGCATCTGTGGGACAGTGGTAGAAGTGAAGCAGATGTCCACAAAGGACAGATTAGAGAGGAAGATGTACATGGGTGTGTGCAGGTGGGAGTCAACAATGATGGCCATGATGATGAGTAGGTTCCCAGAGACAGTCACTAGATACATGGAGAGGAATAGTCCAAATATGAGAGGTTGAATTTGGGGTTGGTTCTCTGAGAATCCCAGAAGAAAGAATTCTGAAAGCTGAGTGTCATTTCCTGGTTCCATGTGTTTTATATGCCTACCAAAAAACAAAGGAGAGAGAGAGAGAGAGAGAGAGAGAGAGAGAGAGAGAGAGAGAGAGAGAGATGAAGCCTCAGTCACCCATCAGTAACCTGACATCAATCCTTCCTCCCTCTTTCCTTCTTTTCACTTGTATCATGAAGCCCTGTATCCTTTTACTGCTACCCATATATTCTTGGGTGTGAGGCTATCCACTGAAGCTGGGGCATGGTTAATCTACCAGGAATCATACTCTGAAAAAACTCTGACTCTTCTCAGCAGCCATCAACTGCAAATGACTTCTCCGCTAGAGTTGAAACCTCATTATCCCCTCGCTCCTCATGCAGGCATGTTGGCTGGTTTGATCTTGTGCAGGTCATGTGAAGGCCACTATAGCTACTGTGAGTTAATTAGTTCACTGGATTTGTCATGTTCAGAAGCCAGTATTTTACAGCATTCCTTTCTGTTTTCTCTTTGGGGGGTATTCCCTGAGCCTATTAGGAAGGCCTGTTCTATAGAATATCATTTGGGGCTGAGTACTCTGTAGACTCTTATTCTCTACACTTTGACCAGTTATGATTTTATATTATCCCCTGTCCACTGGAATAAAAAGAAGCTTCTCTGACAGAAACAAACAACTTTACTGATCTATGGACATACAAATAAATATTCAAATGAAAAAAAAAAAATTTTTTTTTTTTGAAACAAGATTTCTCAGTACAGCCCTGGCTGTCCTGGAACTGGCCTTGAACTTAGAAATCTGCCTGCCTCTGCCTCCCAAGTGCTGGGATTAAAGGCGTGTGCCACCACTGCCTGGCTCAAATGATTTTTTTTTTATACTTTATTTACATTTCAAATGTTTCCCCCTTTCCAGATCTCCCCTTTGGAACCTCTCTATCCCTTCCCCTGCCTCTATGTAGGCTATCCCCCCCCCCCAGACTCTCATCTTTGTTCACTTAACAAAATAATATCAGTAGGTTCTTCTCCAGAACCCATGAATTCTCCATCCAACAGGTTTTTGGCCAGGCAACTTAGTCAAACACTCTTAACTATTAAGTGACCCTACAAGCTCAGACATGTAGAGGCACACAATTTATTTCTCTATTTTATATGAATACCCTGAAGAGATACTATTTTTGATTAGTAATGCCTGTGTTGTACTCAATCTCTGCTCAAAGTTCATGTATTCAGTGAACTTTAGGACTGTGATGTTCTGCTGGCCCTCTTACTCCATTTTTGACTCTCTTGATTTTTCTCCATCATGGACTCTTTGACACACACAGCTAGAATGGAGACACAGATAGATGTAGTTCTTGCTCTTCATCAAAGAAGCACATTTTTGAAGTTGACAGAGTATTACAGAAAGCTACAACTGGGCAAAGTGCCATGAATAATTATCTGTGGCTGCCCAGATCAAAACTAACATCAATTTCTAAGGGAACGTTACAGGGGATAGGGAAGAAAGATTGTAAAATTCAGAGGACTAGCGATTTTCTACATTTTGTAAGTATGACAGGGAAGCAAATACCTGGTTATCCAATTCCAAATGCTCAGTCCTAAAATCATATACATAGAATCAGTAATTAACAAGCTCAGCAGACACACACACACACACACACACACACACACATACACACACACACACATACACACACACACACACACACATACACACACACACACACACAATTAAGCCAGTAATTTAAGAGGGAGTCTAATGGAGATATGGAGGAGTTGGAGAAAAGATTGGAGTTGACAGGAATGATGTAATTACATTTTCATCAAATAAATCAATCCTAAATAAAAACCTGAATCAGAAACATTTGAGACAATCAAGGAATAAAAGAAATCGAATATGGAAAATGTCCAGACAGTATCTAGATGATGATGAGGAGTGAAGGCACACAAAATTCTTACAATCAAATGAAGGAGATGAGGTACAAGCAACAATTTTTAGGTACGCATTACATGAGATGATGCCAGTGGTGTGTTCGTAAACTTTCTTTAAATAAAATAAATGTCTAATAAATAAATAGTCATTTTATAAAGAAGAAAGGTTTATTTGGGCTCATAGTCCCTGGTTCCTTGTTCCTGTGGCTTGAGCCTTCATGGAGACAGCCTAATGTCGTTGGAGCATATTGTCAAACCAAGGTACTCATTCTAGGGCTTGGAATATGGCTTATTTGTTAAGAATTCTTTAAAAAAAAGATTTATTTATTTTTATGAGTACACTGCAGCTGTCTTCAGACACACACCAGAAGAGTGCATCTTTTCCTGTTACAGATGTTTGTGAGCCACAACATGGTTGCTGGGAATTGAACTCAGGACCTCTGGAAGAGCAGTCAGTGCTCTTAACTGTGGAGTCATATCTCCAGCCCCAAGAGTTCTTGCTGTACTAGCCAGGAGACCTGGGTTTGGGTACCATGGCTAATTTTTAAAAAATTAGTAAGGCTTATGCCTGTAAGCCCAATGCTATAGGAGAAATGCTATAGGAGAAAGGTCAGGGAGATTTCTAGGACTTCTGGAGTGGGCAACAGAGCTAGAGGTTTAGTGACAGAACCTATAATAGAGAGGGAGGAGTGATAAAGCAGGATACTCTAAGTCCTCCACTACACATACACACAGTACTTGCTCTCTCTGTCTCTCTCTGTCTCTGTTTCTCTCTCTCTCACACACACATCTGTATGTACATCATGTACACAAAATAAAATAATGGGAGAAGAAGGAAAGGAGAGAGATGGAGAGAAAGAGAGAGAGAGAGAGAGAGAGAGAGAGAGAGAGAGAGAGAGAGAGAGATGGGGTGAGGGAGATGGAGATAGAAAGAGAGACCATTCATCCTATAGCCTTAAACCAAATTGAAAGTGAAAGAGCCTGGAGTATAATAGTGTCCATGCAGTGCATAGTCCAATGACCAAAAGACTTCCATGAGGCAAGGCCTTTCTCTTGACAGTTCTACCAAACTGTCTACACCTCCCAAATTTATGCTTGGAAACACACACATATTTAGGAGACACTCAAGATGCACATTACAGCAAGTGGAACGCAGACAAAGAAATACAATAACAGATAATTGTTGTTGTCTTTCCTAGGTGCTCTGAGAGCAATGTACAAAGTCTCATTCAAACATAGTCATCAAGGAGGATAAGATAAATTCCAACAATGATTTGGGACTGCTCATCCAAGGAAGAACAACCACACAAGACTTCACAGAATATATTTCTTGAAATTATTTAATTTGGGCAAGAAAGTAAAAGCAGTAAAAAGAATTAGTAGGAGGGTGACCAGTTACAAGCAGTATTATGAAATCATGGATGCATAAGCCAGGTGTGGTGGTACACATCTGTAATTACAACTGCTCCAGCAGGCTGAGGTAGTGTATGGTGCGAGAGTGGGAATTTGATACTAGCATGGAAAATCACAATTTTTACTTGAGAAGTTTGATATATCTAGATCTGGGTGACAGTTTGTTGCCTAACATGCAAGGGGTTCTGCATTCCATCACTGGCGTGAGCCAGTGGCATGAGCCACACACACACACAGAGAGAGAGAGAGAGAGAGAGAGAGAGAGAGAGAGAGAGAGAGAGAGAGAGAGAGAG
>JADRCH010000152.1:17859-104439 GCA_019843965.1 Rhynchomys soricoides
GATCCATCTTGGCGGGGAGTGGGGGTGGGGGGGTGGGGGTGTTGATCTTGGGCAGGGAGGGCTAAGGAGGCAAAGCTGCTGTGGCTGCAGGTCCGGGAGCCACAGCTTTGCACGGGGTTGTCTCCTAACCAGACTTGACAGAAGAAATCGTGTCTTATTCATCTTTGTATTCTCAGTGTCTGACACAATTCCTGATATACAAGTCAAGGTAAATTTTGGGATATGGCCACTGCTTCACCAAGGTCTGGCACTAGTGATGACTACAGTGGAAGGTTGCAGTTAAAGGGAACACTTTCTAGTGCCAAACTAAAAAGAAAAAACTGGTTTGGAACAGTATTTACGAAGTCATTGTAGATGGAGAAATTAAGAAAACAGCAAAATCCAGTAGTTCTTCTAACCAAAATGGAACAAGCAGCTGATTGTAAATGTGACCCCACAAACTACCTTGGAGTTTTGAGTTTGGAGTCATCACACTTTAAAGGCAGATGCTCTATTAGGAAAAGCAACAGTGGACTTGAAACACACAACAGAAAATTAGAAAAAGTAAAAGAGCAATTAAAACTTTCCTTGGAAAACAAGAATGGAATAGTGCAAACTGGGGAACTGACAGTTGACCTTGATGGATTAGTGATTGAGTAAGAAACTGTAATAAACCGCAGCTCATTGCCACCCATAGAAATTCAGCAAAATGGTGAAGCCTTACATGAGAATGGGGACTCTCCAACAAGGACAACTCCCAGGCTGGCTGTTGAAGGTACTATTGGAATTGATAGTCATGTATCAACAAATACTGTTGTTCCCAACTCATGCTGTTCACATGTAGTTAATGGAGAAAACACACCTTCATCCCCATCTCAGGTTGCTGCCAGACCCAAAAATACTCCAGCTCCAAAACCACTCACAGCTGAGCCCACTAGTGACATGGTTAATGGAGAATCATCATCTGTCCTAGCTGATAATACTTCAACCATGTATGCGTCATCTGAAGACACCACCTTGACTTCCAATTACCCTAGCATCACCACCCATCCCCTTTTCTCGTTTCCCCCCAGGAACCCACTTATCCCATCCCCTACCCATGCTTCTATAAGGGTATTTCCCTTCCCACCCACCCATTCCCACCTCACCGCCCTGGCATTTCCCTATACTGGGGAAGCGAGCCTTCACAGGACAAAGGGCTTCTCCTCCAATTGATGCCAGACAATGCCATCCTCTGGTACATATGCAACTGGAGTCAAGGGTTCCTCCATGTGTACTCCTTGGTTGGTGGTTTAGTCCCTGGGAGCTCGGGGGGTCTGGTTGGTTGATATTGTTGTTCTTCCTATGTGGTTGCAAATCCCTTCAGCTCCTTCAGTTCTTTCTCTAACTCCTCCATTGAGGTCCCCATGCTCAGTCCAATGGTTGGCTATGAGCATCTGCCTCTGTATTTATAAGCTCTGACAGAGCCTCTCAGGAGACAGCTATAACAGACTCCTGTCAGCAAACACTTTTTGGCATTCGCAATAGTGTCTGGGTTTGGTGTCTGTATATGGGATAGATCCCTAGGTGGGGCAGTCTCTGGATGGTCTTTCCTCTTGTCTCACAGTTTGAGTGTTTTTTCCATAACTGCAGGAAGTTATGGTTTTAGGAGATGGAAGCAGCAGGTCACATTATGTCAATAGTCAAGAAACAGAGACTGTTGATTGCTGCTTTTCACATTCTTTCCTCTTTTGCCATTTCTTCAAGAATGAAGACTTGAACCAAGAACCAAGAATCAAGGCAATGATTTCTTGCCACCCAACTCCTCTTCTTGGCATAGTCTTCCTACCTAAGTTACTTAATTTACAAAATCTATCACAGTGACGCTCAAAGATTTGTTTTCCATGGTGATTTGAATCTTGTTATATTGACAATATTAACAATCACTATTGGAAAAAGATCTATTTACAAAGCCAGGAGCCCAGAGAAAGCAGAGGTTTGGGATCCACCTTAATCCTTTACTGTACATGCTATCAATGACCTACATATCTTTCTTTTTGTCCTTACCTTATAATTTTTCCATAGATTTCCAACAAATTGATGTTCTCAAGGCCAGGCATTGATCACATGGGCCTGTGATTAATAACAATATCATTACTTTTATATATAAATATTAAAATTAGCAAATTAATGGTTCTGAATTTTAAAGTACTTAATTGAAGGGTGCATAAAACCCTAAATAGTTTCTAACATTTATTTCACTTTTCTCAGATTCCTCATTCTGTGTGCAGTGAGAGCAATCTGCATATATATGATATCTCTTATATATGTATATATGTGTGTATTTTTCAAAAAAGTCAATATTGTATGTTCAGTGTGTAATAAACTCATGTTGAGACTTAATGGATGTAAAAGACTAGCAAATCCATATATGATGTAGAATAGTGGGTCTAGTAGAATGCTCTGGCCAGTAAAATTAAAAACAATTATTTGCATATCTTTTAATGAAGATGTGTGTGTGTATGTGTGTGTGTGTGTGTGTGTGTGTGTGTGTATGTGGGGAGAGAGAGAGAGAAAGACAGAAAGAGAGAGAGAGAGAAAAAAAGAGAGAGAGAGAGAGAGAGAGAGTCTCATCCATGTTCCATTAGCATAAAGGAAGAATACACAACAAAGTTATTTATGGCTATAGGGAAAAAACTTGGCTTTAAAATAATATGTAAGCCAAATAATATGTAACACACAAAAGTTAGACACTAAAATTGAATAGACTACTCATCAAACACTGTAGAATAAGGTAAATCTATCTTTAAAAGATAACGACTGATTGAATATAAGGTAATTTGCATAGCTTGCACACATAGGCCTGTAATAGATAAGAATGAAGTTCTATATATGAAGCATTCATTATATGCTGGGAAAGGCAGCAAAATAAATACACTAAAGACAGAAGATTGGAAGTAACAGTGGTTAGAGAAATGAAAGCACAATGTGAAACAAGAATTTTTTAAAACAAGATGGGAGGGAGAGCTAAAGAAAACAGAAAAAAAAAAAAAAAAAAACCAGTATTCACACAAAATATTGACTATTAAAAGTATCAATTTTAGTATGTCAAAATATTTATCAACAAAAATAAGATTGAAAAGTTTTTCTGAATAGGAATGTAGTACAAAAATGTGGACATTATTAACAAAATGAAAAACAAATGGACAAATTGGAGAAATAAATGATTTTTTTTGATTATAGGTACATTTGAGACATATATTTGGGAATATCATATAAGGAAAGGCATTTCAAAGAACATTCTCTCTTGCACTGAATTCTCATGTCCTCTTAAGAATACAGATGTTTTTATAAAAAGGCAGCCAATCTACCTCCATGGAATGTAATCAGAACTCTAATAACTTCAAAACAGATATAACAGTGTCACTCGCAGTGAAGAAACCATATAAGCAACAGCAACAAGGACGACGACGATAACAACAACAACAACAAAACATAAAAGAAGCATTAAGGTTAGTTAACTTGTGGCATCTTGAAGTAGAAGGGATATATGAGTTTAAAATTAAGCTCTTGAAAATGCTTTTTTACTTATTCTTGAAACAAAGGAGATGGTTCAGATCAGAGTGCAATGATCTTGTGTTGGGGAGTGTCTTAAGCTAAATGGGGAACATGAGCATGCACTTATAATCAAATTTATTTCTTCCAGACATGAATCAGTGTGTGAAATGCCCAAAAGATCACTATGCAAGCACAGAGAGGAACTACTGCCTATATAAGACTGTGACCTTTCTGGCCTATGATGATCTCTTGGGAAAGGTACTCACCTTCATGTCCGTGGGCTTCTTTTTACCCACAGCTGCTGTTTTTGGGGTCAAAACTTCTGAGACAGAGAAGTTATACTCCCACTGTCAAGGCCAATAACAGAACTCTCAGTTACACTCTGTTCATCACTCTCTCCCTGTTTCCTTGTCCTGTGTTCTTCGTTGGCTACCCCAACACAGCCAACTATCTTCTGCAACAGAACATATTTGGACTTCTGTTCACTGTGGCTCTTTCTTCTGTGTTGGCCAAAACTATCATTTGTAGATTTTGGCCTTCAAGATCACTGCTCTGAGAAGTGTGGTGTGACAGTTAAGGATATTGAGGACCTCTAATATCATCATTCCCCTCTGCACCCTGATCCAACTTATTCTTTCTGGAATATGGCTGTCAACTTACCCCCTCTTTGTTGACCTATATGTTCACTTTGAACATAGGCACATCATCCTCATTTGCAATAAGGGCTCATCTATTGACTTCCTCTGCATCCTGGGATACCTAGGAATTTTGGCCCTAAGCAGCTACCTTATGGCCTTCTTGTCGAGGAATCTGACTGACACATTCAATGAAGCCAAGTTGCTAGCGTTTAGTATGTGGTGTTCTGCAGTGTCTGGGTCACCTTTTTCCAAGTCTACCAAAGTGCCACAGGGAAGGTCATGGTGACTATGGAAATTTTCTCTATCTTGGCTTCCAGTGCAGGTATCCTGGGCCTCATCTTTGTACCTAAGTGCTACATCATATTATTAAGGCCAGATAGAAATTCAGTTCATCACATAAGAGGCATTCATACATTCTAGGAGAAAAAAACACTCTTAAAACTTAGCTCATGTGTTTCTTAATTAAAAAGAAGTCTTGAGGCCTTTTATGTACCAATTGAACAGTTATATATAGGCCATAATTTGACATTTGATGCCATGGTGTATTATTTCTCTATTTGAATAACTTAGGCTCATTTTATTTTTTAGTAGCCATCAATGCTTTTATTTTGAAATATATATTATATTTCTAGCTCTTTTATATGTACTATTATGTTATTGTAACTGAATGAATTTGCTTATGAAATATAAATTTATATACTTTCCTACATAGATTATTCACATACTTTCATAATATGAAATTTTTATTCTAATAAAGATTTTATTTCAACTAGTAATCTGTGATGACAAATAGATTCCAGAGCCTTCTATGTCATCATTAAGGATTTTTTTCTTTCTCCTTTTTTTGGTGGAGGGATTTATTTATTTATATCCAAATTATTTCCTCCTTGTGTATCCTTTTCACAAAGTCTCTCCCCAATTTCTTCTCCTTCACCTCTGAAAGGATGGGGTTCCCTGAGTATCCCCCCACCCTGGCTTTTCAAGTCTCTGTAAGACTGGGTCTATCCTCTCCTGCTGAGGTCAGACAAGGCAGCCATAGAAACTAGCTGTATGCCTGCTGCATATGTGCAGAGTGTCTCAGTACAGCCTGGGTATGCTCTTTGGTTGGTAGCTCAGTCTCTGAGAGCTCTCAGGGGTCCAGGTTAATTGACTCTGTTGGTCTTCCTATGGAGTTCCTATCCCCTTCAGGGTCTTTTGCAAGCTCTTCTATAAGAGTCCTAGAACTCTAGCCAATGTTTGCTTATAGGTATCTGCATATGTTTCAGTCAGCTGCAGAGTATAGCTTCTTAGAGGACATTTGAGCTAGGCTCCTGTCTGCAAGAATAACAGAGTACCATTAATAGTGTCAGGGATTGGTGCTTGCCCATGGGTTCAGTCTCAAGTAGAGCCGGTTATTGGTAGGACATTTCTTCAGTCTCTGCTTTATTTATGTGCCTGTATTTTTTTGTAGACAGGACAACTATTAGGTCTAAAGATTTGTAGGTGGGTAGGTGAGCTTATCCCTCTACTGGCAGTTCTGCCTGGGTACAGGAGGTAGCCTCTTCAGGATCCATGTTCCCACTGTTATGGGTCTTGGCTAAGGTAACCCACATTGACTCTTGGAAACCTCCCCCATCCCAGCTCTCTGGAACTTCCTAGAGTTTGCCCCATCTCCTGCAATTGCATATTTCCATTCATTCTCCTGGACCTCTGGCCTTCTCTCCTGTCTCTCTCTATACCTTATCTTGTCTCTCCATTTCCCCTCTCTCTCCTCTCTTGCACTCTGTTACCTCCCTCTCTCTGCCTCCTATGACTATTTTATTCCCCTTCTAAGTGAGAGTCAAGATTCCTCACTTGGACGATCTGTAACTTTAATTTTTTCAAATCCTATTTTTAATGATGGTTCTTAAACTCTTTTACCCTCCCTTATAGCCCATTACCAACCAGAAGTAATGGAAAAGAAAGGATACAGGGGAGGTGGACCTGTTTAGAAAGATTCTTTGGAGCAACTCCCATCTGTGTTGTCTGGAAATCAGCAGTTTAGTTCACAGGTTAGCAAGCATCATCATCATCATCATCATCATCACCATCATCATCATCATCATCATCATCATCTTCATCATCATCATCATCTCAATCCATTCACAGATTCACCAGCAGTCCATTTTGGTAGAGTTGGGTTAGCAATAGCAGTGTAATGATCTAGCAGAGACAGCAAGATGAGTCATCAGGAGGGACCAACAGGAACATCAGGAGAAGTTCTCAGCCTCTCTCAGGGAAGTGAAAATCAGTAATGACTCAAGACCCACAAGTGTTGCACAACCAGCTGTACCAGTCTGCCAAGCTCTGTCTCTATCACATAGTGGAGTCCTATTTATACCCTCCAGACATCACGTGTCCTCCATGTGCCTTGTCTCAGCATGGGTCTTACATCTAATCAGCCTGAGTCCTTGGAAGTGGCAGGAAACTGCAGTACCCCATCAGAGGTTTTTTGGTGTGTGTCTCTTTGTGGAGTCCCAACAAATGCAGTTCAACTATGCAATAAAAGGCAGACCAATACATGCGTGTCATTAGCAAAGAGTCCTTCATCACATGTCCTTTCACGTGCTTGCTTTAGCAGAGCATCCTCTCTCCTGTGTCTGCTTCGGCAAAATATTCCTCCACGAGTCTGACTTAGCTTCTCACATCTGTGTCCACTTTAATGAAATCTTCTTTCTTGTGTTTGCTCCAACAAAACACCATCCAACCAACTTTCTATAAAAAAATCCTTAACTTTCCACTTCAGCCTTCCATCTTGTTTATCTTCTTTGTGTCTGTACGGGTATCCTGTATTTTATGTCTAATATCCACTTATAGGTGAGTATGTACCATGTCCTTTTGGGTCTGGGTTACCTCACTCAGGATGATATCCTCAATTTCTATTCATGTACCTGCAAAATTAATATTGTCCTTGTTTTTAATTGTATTTAATTGTGTAAATGAGCTACATTTTCTGTATCCACTCTTTGGTGGAGGGGCATTGGTTTGTTTCCAGTTTCTGAGTATCAAGAAGAAAGCTGCTATGAACATAGTAGAGCACATGTCCTTGCGGTATGACAGAGTATAGGGAGCATTTATGTCTATGCCCAGGAGTGGTATAGGTGGTTCTTCAGATAGAAATATTTCCATTTTTATGAGAAATTGCCAAGTTGATATCCAGAGTGGTTGTACAAGTTTTCAATCACACCAGCAATGGAGGAGTGTTCCTCTTTCTCCACATCCTCACCAGAATGTGCTGCCACTGGAGATTTTAATGTTAGCCATTCTGCTTGGTGTAAGGTGGAATCTCAGGGTTTTTTTTGATTTGAATTTCCCTGATGATTGAGGATGTGGAACATTTCTTTAAGTGCTTCTTAGCCATTCAAGATTCTTCTATTGAGAATTTTCTGTTTAACTCTTTATCCTACTTTTAAATTAGGTTACTTGGTTTGATGGAGTCTAACTTTTTGAGTTCTTTATAAATTTTGGATATTAGCCCTCTGTTGGATGTAATCTGTAAAGTACAAGCTACCAAGGAGAAGGTTACCAGAAACTTGTGGTCTTAGAAGATGAAAAGCTAGAACTAGAGAACAGATTATCAGACTTAGAGAAGATGAAAGTGGAGCATGATGTCCGGAGGCAGTCGGAAAAGGATCAGTGTGAAGAGAAGCTGCGGGCCTCCTAGATGGCCGAGGACACAGCCCAGAGGGAACTGCAGAGCATTAGGTTAAACCTTCAACAACAAATTGGGAATATAGAAAAAGCAGAGAAAGAAAAACTTGGAAATTCTGAAGTGAATCAGCAAATCAGTCATTTGCAGATCCAAGTGACATCACTGATGCAGTCAGAGAATGACTTGCTGAATTCAAAGCAAATGCTGAAGGACATGGTGGAGAGACTAAAACAAGAATGCCAAAATTTAAGAAGCCAAGCTGAAAAAGTGTAACTAGAAGTTGAAAAGACACTGGAGGAAAAACAGATACAGTGGTTGGAAGAAAAGCAAAAGCTTCATGAGTGTGTCACAGACAGAGAAGAAACATATAATCAAGCTAAAGAGAAACTTCAGCAAGCAGCAACTGCTCAGAAAAAGAGAAAATCTCTTCATGAGAACACACTCAAGAGACTGCAGGAGAAAGTGGAAGTCTTGGAGACAAAAAAAGAAGAATGGGAAACAGAAAACCAGGTGTTAACTAGACAAAATGTTCCATTTGAAGAATATACAAGGCTTCAAAAATGACTGAAGGACCTACAGAGAAGACATAATGAATTCTGAAGTCTGATTTTGGTTCCTAACATGCCCCCAATAGCATTGATCAATCCAGCTAATTTCCCATCCTCAGCTATAGTCCCTGGAGTGGATCTCTCCTTTCCCCCTTATCTGCATGAGGAATAACATCAAAGAGAGCTCTCTCTCCTTCGCAAAAGACTGAAGGAACTAGAAACTACACAAAGAAAACAACTAAAGGAACTTGGATCTCCTGGGGAATGATGCCAGAAGAAAGGCAAAACCAGAAACTCAATAAAAGTATGACATTAAAAAAAATATCAAATGTCCATAGGTATGTGGGTTTATTTCTGGGCCTTTTATTTAATTCCATTGATCAACCTGTCTCATTCTATATCAATACCATGCAGTTTTTGTTAGTATTACTCTGTAGTACAGCTTGAGATCAGGGATGGTAATACCTCTAGAAGTTCTTTTAGTGTTCAGAATTGTTTTAGCTATCGTAGGTTCTTTGCTTTTCCACATGAAGTGGAGAATTGCTCTTTCAAGATCTATAAAAAATAGTGTTGGCATTTTGATGGGGGATTGCATTGATCTGTAGATTGTTTTTGGTTAGACGGGCATTTTCACTATGTTAATCCTACCAATCTATGGGAGATCTTTCCATCTTCTGATATCTTCCTCAATTTCTTTCTTCAGTGATTCAAAGTTCTTGTCATGTATGTCTTTCACTTGTGTCCTTAGCGTTACACCAAAATATTTTATATTATTTGTGCCTATTTTAAAGGGTGTTATTTTCATAATTTCTTTTTCAGCCTGTTTATCACTTGTATCAGAAGGGCTATTGATAATTTAGAGTTAATTTTGCATCCAGACGCTTTGCTGAAGATGTTTATCAGCTGTAGCAGTTCTCTGGTAGAACTTTTGGGGTTACTTATTCATTCTATGATATCATCTGCCAATAATGATACTTTGACATCTTCCTTTATAAATTGTATGCCCTTTATTTGAGTTATTGCTGCAGGTAGAACTTCAGTTATTATATTGAATATATATGGAGAGACTAGTCAGCCTTGTCTTGTCCCTGATTATAGTGGAATTACTTTAAGTTTCTATCCATTTACTTTGCCATTGGCTATTCATTTGTTGCTGTATATTGCTTTTATTATGTTTAGGAATGTGCCTTGGATCTCTGGTCTCTCTAATACTTTTAACATGAAAGGGTGTTGGATTTTGTCTAAGGCATCTAGTGAGACAGTCATGTGATATTTTCTATCAGTTTGTTTATATGGTGGATTGCATGGATGGATTTTCATATACTGAACAACTCATCGATCCCTGAGATGAAGCTTATTTGATCGTGGTGGATGATGTTCTTGATGTGTTAATGGGATCAGTTTGTGAGTACATTATTGAGCATTTTTGCATCAATGTTCATAAGAGAAATTTATCCTAAATTCTCTTTATTTGTTGAGTCTTTGTGAGGTTTGGGTATCAGGGTGATTGTGGATTTATAGAATGAGATTGGCAGTGCTCCTTCTGTTTCTCTTTTGTGAAATAGTTTGAGGACTATTGGATAATATCTAATTATCCAACTAGAATTCTGCACTAAAACCATCTGGCTCTAATCTTCTCCTCTTTCTTTGAATTAGGAAAAATTTCTTTTATGATTTTGTTGAAAAAAATTTTCTGGGCCTTTGAGCTAGGATTCTTCTCCTTTCTATTCCTAGTATTTTTAAGTTTGTTCTTTTCATTGTGTACCACTATTCTTGGATATTTTGTGTCAAGAACTTGAAATTCAATATTTTCCTTGACTTATGTGTTCAGTTCTTTCATCATATTTTCAATTCCCAAGATTCTCCCTTTTGTCTATTGTATTCTGTTAGTGAAGCTTGCCTTTGTATTTCCTATTTAATTTTCTGATTTGTAATATTCCCTTAGTTTGTGTTTTCATTATTGATTTTATTTCCATTTTCATATTCTTGACAGCTTTATTCTTTTTTAAAGAATTCTTTTTATTTATTCTTTTTATTTATTTTTTATTGTTCAACTATTTGTTTTTCCCTGGCTTTCCATAAGAGATTTATTAATTTTCTTTAATTGTTTGTGTTAAGAGATTTATTTATTTCTTTTTAAAGAACCTTCATAATCTGCACATTTGTTACATAATGTATTTTTCTTATGATTCAGATATATTGGAATATTCAGGGCCTGCTGTGGTGGGTTTTCTGGGCTCTAGTTGAGACATATAGTAATAGTTATTATTGATTGTGTTTTTATGCTGGTGTTTATGTATTTGGATTTGAGGTAATTATAGGTCTAGGTTCTGATTTCTGGGAGGTCAGGAGAATATGGTTTATAAGATTCACAGGAGGTATGGTCTGATGGGAAAGGATGCTGCAGCTGGGATGAGCCTGAGGGATTAGGACTCTTGGGGAACAGAGGGAGTTAAAAAATTTCTGTAGGTAGATTGTGTGTTTTTCTGGTGGGTGTGGCCTGTGTTTGAGCAGTTGGTATCTCTTAGAGTTGGGGGCTATGACACAGTGACAACTGGACAGAGAGAGTTTTTTTGAAGGGGGTGATCTTCTGTGAGATCCAAGCATGCATATATGGGGGTAAGGTAGGCTGCAGCTAGTGTTCTGTTTTAGCACTAGGGGAAAGACTTGGGAATTGGGTCTGCTGGGGAAATAGAAAAATTAAAAAAGCTGTGTAGACAGGCTACCTGGTCTTCTCCAGTGGTAATGATTATATGTTTCTCAGCCATTCGTGTTTCATAGTTTGAAAAATCTTTGTTAATAATATATCATTTTAAGACCAGTTTGTTTTCTCAATGTTAAGTTTTCTGAATTCATTTTATATTCTAGAAACTAACCCTGTAGTGGATATATTTTTGGAATTTTTTCTAATCCAATAGTCTGCCACATTGTTAAAAGATGGTGTTCTTTGTTCTACAGGAGTGGCTTTGTTTCATGTAATCACATTTATGAAATGTTTATCTTAATTCCCATTCTAGTGGGGTCTTCCAAAAGCTTCATGTGTCAAATCAGTTCATATATATTACCTATTCTCTTTTTTTCTATGTAATTCAGGGGGTTAGTTTCAAACTCTTGTTGTATCACTTTATTCATGATATTCTTGAGGAAATGAGGGAACATATAATGACCTGAAATAAGTTTTACCAAGATCTCAAGTGACTGTGGGAAGTTCTGCATCTGTGAAAACTGCTTTGGAAGCCAAGGTAAGAATTGAGAGAATATGGGGAGGTGTGAAAGGTTTGCAGAACACCAGTATACCTGTTACCACAGAAATAATTTGCAGTGTTTGAACATCCACATCCTAGGGCCTGAATCCCTGAGAGTACAGCTGCCAAGACAATATGTGATGGGGGAGTGGAGGATGAGAGAGGGAATACCCAGTTGGCCACACTCTAAGCTCCTCCCTTCCAGGTCCATCTGGGGCACAACCAGAAGGGATGAGCTCTGCTCTGTCTCCAAAGCTCCACTATGAAGCCAATGGCTCTGCCTGCCTTCCAGAGGAGGCCTGTGGGAACCCAGGAACATTCAAGTTCATCTGGAACATAGCTAGCAGAGATGAGCAGCTTCCTGTTCCCTGATCTCAATAGCCAGGCTCTGACTGCCTCCCTGAGGTATTCTGTTATCAACAAGAACATCTAGTCAACACCAGGGACAACTATATGGCTAAAAGACAGCATAAGAACACACACAATCAAAAAGAGGAGGGACAATATGGCACCACCAGAGCCCAGCTATCCTATTACAGCAAGCCCTAGTTATTATCCCAACAAAGCCAAAGCACAGGAAAATGGCCTTAAATTCAATCTTGTAAAAATGATAGAGGCCTTTAAAGAGGAAATGAATTAATCCCTTAAAGAAATACAGGAAAATACTATCAAAGAGATGAAGGAAATAAATAAAACTGTTTAAGAACTGAAAATGGAAATAGAAGCAGTAATAGGAAACACAAACTGAGGGAATCGTAGAAATGGAAAACCTAGGACAGAGAACAGGAACTACAGATGCAAGCATCACTAGCAGAATATAAGAGACAGAGGAGAAAATCTTAGGTGTTGAAGATATGACTGAAGAAATCGATACATCAGTCAAAGAAAATGCTAAATTGAAAAAGGTCCTGACACAAAAAACACAAGAATTCTGGTATACTATGGAAAGACCAAACCTAAGAATAACAGGAAAAGAAGAAGACTCTGAGCTCCAAGGCCAAGAAAATATTTTCAACAAAATCACAGAAGAAAATTCCCCAAATCTAAAGAAAGATGTCCCTATATGCATACAAGAAGCTTACAGAACAACAGATAGATTGGGCCAGAAAAGAAAATCCTCCTACTACATAAGAATCAAAACACTAGATATATGGAACAAAGAAAGAATATTGAAAGCTGCAAAGGAAAGAGGTCATGTAACACATAAAGGTAGACCTATCAGAATTATACTTAACTTTTCAACAGAGACTCAATAAGCCAGAATGGTCTGGGCATATGTCTTGCAGACATAAGTGGCCACAGATATCATCTTGTCAAGAGACCACAGATATCATCCCAGACATCATACAACAGCAAAAGTTTCAATCACCATGGAGGGAGAAAACAAGATACTCCATGACAAAAACAAATTTAATCAACATCTATCCACAAATCCAGCCCTAAGATATTAGAAGAAAAACTTCAACACAAGGAAGCTAACTATACCCAAGAAAACACAAAAAATAAATAACCCACACATTCCTTGGGTTTGTGCCAACATCATAATAACAGGAATTAACAATCAATGGTCATCAATATCTCTCAAAATCAAGGGACTCAATTCCCCCAATAAAAAGACACAGGTGAAGAGAATGGGTGCAAAAACTGGATAAAGGAAATGTGTTATATCTACCCAAAAGAATATTACTCAGCTTTGAAAGACAAAGGCATCATGAAATTTGCAAGCAAATGAATGAGATTAGAAAATATCCTCCAGATCCAAAAGAACATATATGTAATGTACTCACTTATAAGTGAATATTAGTCATAAAATATAGGATACCCACACTATACTCCACAGACCAAAGAAGCTAAACCAATAGGAAGGCCAAAGTGAGGATGCTTCAATCTCATGTAGAAGGCAGTATGAAATAGTTGTCGGAGGCAGATAGAGGGAGGAAACTGGGAGGGAGAGGGCATTGGGAGGGGGAATTGGGAGGTTTCAGGATCAGGTGTGAGGAGAGACAAGGAAGATGAACAGAGCAAGTTGAATTTTTAATTGTGTATATATAATTTTCCCTTTGGATATTTTCCTTATTTACATTTCAGATGTTAACCCCTTTCCAGATTCCCTCCCTGAAGCCTCCTATCCCATCCCTCCTCCCCATGCTTCTATGAGGGTGTTCCTCCACTCACCCACCCAATCCCGCCTTCCCACCCTCAATTTCCCTACATTGGAGCATCTATCAAGCCTTCATAGGACCAAGGACCTTTCCTCCCATTGATACCTAACAAGGCCACCCTCTTGTATAAATGCAGCTGGAGCCATGTGTACTCCTTGGTTCATGGTATAGTCCCTGGGAGCTCTGGGAAGTCTAGTTAGTTGATATTGCTGTTGTTCCTATGGGGTTGCAAACACCTTCAGCTCCTTCAGTCCTTTCTCTAACTCCTCCACTGAGGACTCATTGGCTTCATAAAACGAATTGGATAGTGTTCTTCTGTTTCTATTTTGTGGAATAGTTTGAAGAGTATTGGTACTAGGTCTTCTTCGAAGGTCTGATAGAATTCTCCACTAAACCCATCTGGTCCTGGGCTTTTTTTGGTTGGAAGACTATTAATGACTACTATTTCTTTAGGGGTTATAGTACAGTTTAGATGGTTTATCTGATCCTGTTTCAACTTTTGTGTTTGGCATCTGTCTAGAAAATTGTCCATTTCATCCAGATTTTCCAATTAAATTGAGTATAAGCTTTTGTAGTAGGATCTGATTTTTTTGAATTTATTGTTTCCATTGTTATGTCTCTCTTTTCGTTATTTTCCATGAATTTCATTATTGAGAATGTTCTCATCATAATCATAGAAGTTACAGATAGAAGTTAGGAATGTTCTATTATTTTTCATCATCACAGAAGTTACAGAATGTTTTATTATTTAGGGGTCTCTGGGGGGTGTCAGGCCAGTTACCATTGATTATTTTATTAATCATAAATTAATAAAATTTATAATTTTATTAATTGGGATACTGTCTCTGTGCCCCCTCTGGTTAGTCTGGCTAGGGATTTATCTATCTTGTTGATTTTCTCAAAGAACCAGCTCCTGGTTTTGTTGATTCTTTGTATAGTTCGTTTTGTTTTTGTTTGGTTGATTTCAGCCCTGAGTTTGATGATTTCCTGCCATCTACTCCTCTTGGGTATATTTGCTTCTTTTTGTTACAGAGCTGTCAGGTGTTCTGTTAAGCTGCTAGTGTATGCTCTCTCCAGTTTTTTTTTTTGTTTTGTTTTTTGTTTTGAGGCACTCAGAGCTATGAGTTTTCCTCTTACCACTGCTTTCATTGTGTCCCATAAGTTTGGTATGATGTGTCTTCATTTTCATTAAGTTCTAAAAAGTTTACAATTTCTTTATTTCTTCCTTGACCAAGTTATCATTAAGTAGAGTGTTGTTCCTCTTCCATTTGTATGTGGGCTTTCCATTGCCTGTGTTGTTATTGAAAACCAGTCTTAGTGTGTGGTGATCTGATAGGATGCATTGGATTATTTCAATCTTCTTGTATCTGTTGAGGCTTGTTTTGTGACCAATTATATGGTCAATTTGGAGAAGGTACCATGAAGTGCTGAGAAGAAGGTATATTCTTTTGCTTTAGGATGAAATGCTCTATAAATATCTGTTAGATCCATTTGGTTCATAAGTTCTGTTAGTTTTACTGTGTCTCTGTGTAGATTCTGTTTCCATGACCTGTCCATTGTTAAGAGTAGGATGTTTAAGTCTCCCACTATTATTGTGTGGGGTATGATGTGTGTTTTGAGCTTTAGTAAAGTTTCTTTTATGAATGTGGGTGCCTTTGCATTTGGAGTATAGAGGTTCGGAATTGAGAGTTCATCTAGGTGGATTTTTCCTTTGACCAGTATGAAGTATCCTTCCTTATCTGATTTTATGCAATATTAGAATGGCTACTCCAGCTTGTTTCTTGGGACTATTTGCTTAGAAAATTGTTTTCCAACCTTTTACTCTGAGGTAGTATCTATCTTTGTCACTGAGGTGCATTTCCTGTTTGCAACAAAATGCTGGGTCTTGTTTATGTATCCAGTCTGTTAGTCTATGTATTTATTGGGGAATTGAGTCCATTGATGTTAAGAGATATTTTTTTCATACTTTATTTACATTTCAAATATTTCCCCCTTTCCAGATCTCCCCTTTGGAACCTCCCCATTACCTCCCCCTGCCCCTGCCACTATGGGGGTATTCCCCCACCCACCCACTCTTGTCTTTCCCTCCTTGGAATTCTCCTCTACTAGGGAACCTAACACTCTTAAGCCTAAGGGCCTCTACTCCCACTGATGGCTAACAAGACCCTCCTCTGCCGGATATGTGGCCAGCACCATGGGTTCCTCCATGTGTATTGCTTGGTTGGTGGACAGTCACCAGGAGTATTAGGGGGGTCAGGCCAGTTACCATTGTTGCTGCCTCCCTGGGGATGCAAACTCCCTCAGCTCCTTCAGTCCCTTCTCCAAGTCCTCCATCTGGGACCTCACATTCAACCCTACTGTTGCTGTGAAGTGACTCTTGGGTATTTTGAACTTTTGGGCTAATAACCACTTAACAGTGAGTACATACCATGTTCATTCTTTTGTGACTGCGTTACCTCGCTCAGGATGATATTTTCAAGATCCATCCATTTGTCTGTGAATTTCATGAAGTCATTGTTTTGAATAGCTGAGTAGTATTCCATTGTGTAAATGTACCACATTTTCTGTATCCATTCCTCTGTGGAGGGACATCTGGGTTGTTTCCAGCTTCTGGCTATTGTAAATATGGCTGCTATGAACATAGTGGAACATGTGTCTTTATTACATGTTGGAGCATCTTCTGCGTATATGCCCAGGAGTAGAATAGCTGAGTCCTCAGGTAGTATTATGTCCATTTTTCTGAGGGTCCGTCAAAATGATTTCCAGAGAGGTTATATCAACTTGCATTCCCACCAGCAATGGATGAGTGTTCCTCTTTCTCCACATCCTTGCCAACATCTGCTGTCACCTGAGTTTTTGATCTTAGCCATTCTGACTGGTGTGAGGTGAAATCTCAGGGTTGTTTTGATTTGCATTTCCCTGATGACTAAGGATGTTGAACATTTCTTTAGATGCTTCTCGGACATTCGAGTTTTCTCAGTTGAGAATTCTCTGTTTAGCTCTCTTCCTAATTTTTTGATAGGGTTATTTGGATCTCTGGAGTCTAGCTTCTTGAGTTCTTTGTATACATTGGATATTTGCCCTCTATCAGATGTAGGATTGGTAAAGATCTTTTGCCAATCTATAGGTTGCCATTTTGTCCTATTTACAGTGTCCTTTGCCTTACAGAAGGTTTGTAATTTTATGAGGTCCCATCTGTTGATTCTTGATCTTAGAACACAAGCCACTGGTGTTCTGTTCAGGAACTTTTCCCCTGTGCTCATGTGTTCCAGACTTTCCCCCACTTTCTCTTCTATTAGATTCAGTGTATCGGGTTTTATGTGGAGGTCCTTGATCCACTTGGATTTGAGCTTTGTACAGGCAGATAGGAATGAATCAGTTCACAATCTTCTACATGTAGACCATCAGTTGAACCTGCACCATTTGTTGAAGATGCTGTCTTTTTTCCACTGTATGGTTTTAGCTCCTTTGTCAAATATCAAGTGACAATAAGTGTGTGCGTTCATTTCTGGTTCTTCAATTCTATTCCATTGATCTACCTGCCTGCAACTGTAACAATACCATGCAGTTTTTATCACTACTGCCCTGTAGTACAGCTTGAGGTCAGGGAGGCTGATTCCCCCAGAAGATCTTTTATTGCTAAGAATAATTTTTGCTATCCTGGGTTTTTTGTTATTCTGTATGAATTTGAGAATTGCTCTTTCTAAGTCTATGAAGAATTGAGTTGGGATTTTGATGGGGATTGCATTGAATCTGTAGATTGCTTTCGGTAGGATGGCCATTTTAACTATATTAATCCTGTCAATCTATGAGCATGGGAGATCTTTCCATCTTCTGAGGTCTTCTTCGATTTCTTTCTTCAGAGACTTGAAGTTCTTGTCATACAGATCTTTCACTTGTTTGGCTAGAATCACACCAAGATATTTTATATTGTTAGTGACAATTGTGAAGGGTGTCATTTCTCTAATGTCTTTCTCAGCCTGTTTATCCTTCGAGTATAGGAAGGCTACTGATTGGCTTGAGTTAATTTTGTATCCAGCCACTTTGCTGAAGTTGTTTATCAGCTGTAGCAGATCTCTGGTGGTGTTTTTCGGGTCACTTAAGTATACCATCACATCATCTGCAAATAGTGATAATTTGATTTCTCCCTTTCCAATTTGCATCTCTTTGATCTCCTTTTGTTGTCTGATTGCTTTAGCTAGAACTTCAAGTACTATATTGAATAGATAGGGAGAGAGAGGGCAGCCTTGTCTAATCCATGATTCTAGTGGGATTGCTTCGAGTTTCACTTCATTTAGTTTGATGTTGGCCACTGGTTTGCTGTATATTGCTTTTACTAAGTTTAGGTATGCTCCTTGAACTCCTGATCTTTCCAAGACTTTTATCATGAAGGGATGTTGAACTTTGTCAAATGCTTTTTCATCATCTAACGAAATGACCGTGTGGTTTTTTTCTTTGAGTTTCTTTATGTAGTGGATTACACTGATGGATTTCTGGGTTTTGAACCATCCCTGCATCCCTGGGTTGAATCCTACTTGATCATGGTGAATGATTGTTGTGATGTGTTCTTGGATTCGGTTTGCAAGAATTTTATTGAGTATTTTTGCATCGATATTCATAAGGGAAATTGGTCTGAAGTTTTCTTTTATTGTTGGGTCTTTGTGGGTCTTTAGTATCACTCTAACTGTGGTCTCATAGAATGAGTAAGGTAGTGTTACTTCCATTCTATTTTATGGAATAGATTGAAGAGTATTGGTATTAGGTCTTCTTTGAATGTCTGCTAGAATTCTGCACTATACCCATTAGGTCCTGGTCTTTTTTTTGGTTGGGAGACCAAAAAAATGACCAAAGTCATTAAATGACCTCTTCTATTACTTTAGGGGTTATGGGACTGTTTAGATGGCTTATCTGATCCTGATTTAACTTTGGTAATTGGCATCTGTCTAGAAATTTGTCCATATCCTCCAGATTTTCCAATTTTGTTGCACATAGGCAACATAGTAGGATTTGATGATTTTTTTAATTTCCTGAGAATCTTTTGTTATATCTCCCTTTTCATTTCTAATTTTGTCAATTTGGATACTGTCTCTGTGCCCTCTGGTTATTCTGGCTGAGGGTTTATCTATCTTGTTGATATTCTCAAAGAACCAGCTTCTGGTTTTGTTGATTATTTGTATAGTTCTTTTGGTTTCCACTTGGTTGGTTTCAGCCCTTAATGTGATTATTTCCTGCCTTCTACTTCTCTTGAGTGCATTAACTTCTTTTTGTTCTAGAACTTTCCCTTACTGCTTTTAATATTCTTTCCTTATTTTGTGTATTTGGTGTTTTGACTATAATATGACAGGATGAATTTTTCTTCTGGTCCAGTTTATTTGTCTTTCTGTAGCCTTCCTGTATATTTATGTTCATCTCTTTCTTTAGGTTAGGGAAGTTTTCTTCTATAATTTTGTTGAAGATATTTACTGGCCCTTTAAGTTGGGAATCTTCACTCTCTTCTATACCTAATATCCTTAGGTTTGGTCTTCTCATAGTGTCCTGGATTTCCCGGATGTTTTGGGTTAGGGCCTTTTTGCTTTTTGCATTTTCTTTGACTGTTGTGTTAGTGTCTTCTATGGTATCTTCTGTACCCAAGATTCTCTCTTCTATCTCTTTTATTATGTTGGTACTGCTGGCATCTATTACTCCTGATCTCATTCCTAAGTTTTCTAACTCCAGTGGTATCTCCCTTTGTGATTTCTTTTTTGTGTCTCTTTCCATTTTTAGATCCTGGATGGATTTATTCATTTCCTTTGACTTTTTTATAGTGTTTTTCTGTAATTCTTTAAGGTTTTTGTGTTTCCTCCTTAAGGGCTTCTATCTATTTATCTGTTGTCACCTATATTTCTTTAAGAGAGTTATTTATGTCCTTCTTAAAATCCTCTATCATCATCTTAAGAAGTGATTTTAGATCTGAATCTTGCTTTTCTAATGTGATGGTGTACCTAGGACTTGCTATGGTAGGAGAATTGGGTTCTGATGATGCCAAGTAACCTTCATTTCTGTTGCTTATGTTCTCACACTTGCCTCCTGCCATCTGGTTATCTCTAGTGCTACCTGCTCTCTCTATATATCTGGCTGGAGCTTGTCCTTCCTGTGATCCTGGTTGTTTCAGAACTCCTCTGAGTCCAACTGTTCTTGTGATCCTGTGGTTCTGGGATCCTGTGATCCTGAGACCCTGGGTGTGTCAGAGCTCCTGGGAGTCACGTTGCCTTTGGGAACTTGAGATCCTGGTGTGAGAAAGCTCCTAGGATCTGGAGATCTTCTGATCCTGGGCATGTTAGAGCACATGAGAGTGGACCTCCCTCTCAGTGTTGTCGGACTGGCTTTTTTGTTTGCATCCATGGTCTGCTCAGGGCACTGGCCCAGACTGGAAGGAACTCCTGCCACTGGTTTGGGTGGAGTTCCTGGGTGCCTGGGTCCTGCTGATCCCAGTTACTCCTGGTTTTGGGGCAGATGATTTGTCCTTCTCACTTCTGATCCTATGATCCTGGGTGTGTTAGAGCACCTGGGTAATGTATATGTGTATTTACATGCATATGTGTGTGTAATAAAAATTAGTGAAAAATAAATTATGAATTTGATTTGAAGCACAGTGGGTAGAGTGTATGAGATATGGAGGGAGAAAGGAATATCATATTTATATAATTATATATAATTATAAAGGGAGGAAAAAATTTTATAATCACATTCTCAAAATTTAAAAATATAGAGTTGTAGAGAACAGTCCAAATCATATCTGTAAAACATTCTCACAGTCAGAATAAGGGAATATAATGAAAGTCTAGAGAAGACCTGGGAAAGTACAAATACAGCATTATTTTTTACTATAATTTCCACTTCTCTCTCTCTCTCTCTCTCTCTCTCTCTCTCTCTCTCTCTCTCTCTCTCCCCTATGAAATTTCTTTTTTCTCACAAGATCCCCTCTTGTTTCCATGTTATTTTTATTTGTTTTGTTTATTTGATCATTGAATATAATTAGAATTGCTTGCATTAGTGAAAGATATTTTGCTGGATTATTGGCAACCTACCATTGGTTACACCAACGGAGACAATGAGTTCCAATACTACAGTAATCATTAACAGCCACTATACCCTCAGAGTTTGGTGAGGCCTCATTATCCTTCCTCTACCCATGATGTCGTGTTGAATGGTTTTCTCTTATCTAGTCCCCACAGGTGATCACAGGTGCTTTGAGTTCATGGGTAACATGGTCATGTTATATCCAGAAACTGCTAAGCACTTCCCCAAATTTTCTTGTTACATTCTTTCTATCCATACTACAGCACTCTCCAATCCTCAAACTTTGTGTCTTGTTTAGTGTGGACCATGGAAAAGTCACATGTTTTCAACAATTTTAACAACTTAATATAATCTCGGTTTTCATGAATGCACAAAACATACAAATTTTTATGACCAAAGGTGAGTGTGGCACCATTCTATCAATATGAATATAAATATAGAAAAGGTAGGTAGACAACAATATCCAGTTTTAAAATCTTACTACTGTTTCAAGTTATAATATGTTGCCTTCTAAGATATTGACTTTTGACCATATTTACACTACCAGTCATTAATTCTCATGAGTGAAGCATCCCTTAAATTTATTCAGAACACAACTGCTTAGCCCCAGAACTATCATGCCACTATTGAAACAGGGGACACATTTACCCAAGAAAGTAAGGAAGACAGTTCATGCCTTCACAAGAATGTATGAGATTCTCATCCAGCAGCCTGTATAGTACTGTTGGGCACTGTGAAACCTATCTAACAGGAAGGATGCTTCCAAGTACATTCTAGCTTTACTTATTTGTCTTTCATACAAAGTGTGTTATGTGCTTAGCAAGGATCCTTTGCCATCTAGTTCTCAGTAAATAAAATTGGGTAAAGGAATTTTGGTGGCATAAAGGTAAATGGAGAATGTGTGTGACAGAAGATTGTCAGGGAAGTCAATCTCAAGGAATTATGGTTGAGCATGTAATAAAACCTGTTGTTGTTTATTGTTATTGTTTATTCATTCTTTGGTAATTGCATATATGTATACAATGAATCTTGATCACATCACTCCTCTCTTCCTCACCAAATTCCCGCAGAATCCCCTGCCACATCTTTCAATTTTCATGTCTTTTATATGACCCATGGATCCAATCAATGTTGTCTATCTGTACATGAGGCAAGAAAAGGTAGTCCTATGCGACATATGTGCCAGGGGCCTCAGACCAGTCTGCATATGCTCTTTGGTTGGTAGCTTAGTCTCTGGGAGCTCCAAGGGGTCTGGGATAGATGACACTATTGGTCTTCCTATGAGGCTGTCATCCCCTTCAATTCCTTCAATCCTTCCCCCAAGTTTTCCTTAGGGGTCCCTGACCTCAGTCCAATAGTTGGCTGTAAGTATCCACATCTGTTTCAGTCAGCTGCTGGTAGAGCCTCTCTGGGGACAGCCATGCTAGGTTCCTATCTGTAAGCACAGCATAGCATCAGTAATAGTGTCAAGTTTGGTGCCCACCCATGGGATGGATCCCATGTTGGGCCTTTCACTGGTCTGCTTTTCCTTCAATCTCTGCTCCATTTCTGTCCCTCCATTTATTTTAGATAGGAAAAGTTCTAGGTTGAAATTTTTTAAGGTGAGTTGGTGAGCCCATCACTCCACTGGGACCCCTGTCTATCTACTGGAGGTGGTCTCTTCAGGTTCCATCTCTCTACTGTTGCACATTTCTGCTAAGGTCACTCCCATTGATTCCTGAGAACCTTTCACATCTCAGGTCTCTGGGACATTCTAGAGGTTCCCCCAACCCCCACCCCAGCAGCTGTATATTTCCATTAATTCTCCTGGCTCTCTGGGTTTCTTTCCTCTCTCCCCCCATACCTTGTCCTGCCCCCCTTTTCACATCCCTCTCCTCTCCCACTCAGGTCCCTTCCTGCCTCCTGTAATTATTGCGTACCACATCTAAGTGGGACTAAAGGATCTTTACTTGGGCCTTCCTTATTGTTAGACTTCTTACAGTCTGTGGGTTGTATCATGGGTATTCTGTACTTGTTGGATAATATACTCTTATCAGTGAGTATATACCATGCATGTCTTTTGGGTCTGGGTAACCTCATTCAAGATGACATTTTCTAGGTCCATCCTTTTGCCTACAAAATTTAGGATGTCTTCATTTTAATAGCCAAATAGTATCCTATTGTGTAAATGAACCAAAATTTCTGTATTCATTCTTCAGTTTCCCACTTTCTCTTCTATTAGATTCAGTGTATCTGGTTTTATGTGAAGGTCCTTGATCCGCATGGTTTTGTACTTTGTACAAGGTTATAAGTATGGATCAATTTGCATTTTTTCACACAGACCACCAGTTAGGTCAGCACCATTTGTAGATGATGCTTTCTTTTTTCCATTGTATGGTTTTGGCTTCTTTGTCAAAGATTAAGTATCCACAAGTGTGTGGGTTTATTTCTGGGTCTTGCTAATTCTATTGCACTGAACCATTTGTCTGTCTCTGTACCAATACCATGCAGTTTTTATCACTACTGCTCTGTGGTACACCTTGGAGTCAGGGATGGTGATTGTCCCAGAAGTGCTTTTATCATTTTGGGCTGTGCTGGGACTTTTGATTTTCCATATGAAGTTGAGAATTGCTCTTTCCATGTCTGTGAAAGAATGTGTGGTAATTTTGATGGAGATTGCATTGAATGTGTTGATTGCTTTTGGTAATATGTACATTTTCACTATGTTGATCCTACTTATCTATGAGCATGAGAGATCTTTCCATCTTCTGAGGTCTTCTTTGATTTCTTTCTTCAGAGACTTAAAGTTCTTGTCATACAGATCTTTCACTTGCTTGGATAGAGTTACACCAAGATATTTTACATTATTTGTGGCTATTCAGAAGAACATTTTTTCCCTATTTTTCTCAACCCATTTATCATTTGCATAAATGAAGGCTACTGATTTATTTGAGTTAATTTTATATCCAGCCTCTTTTCAGAAGTTGTTTATTAGCTGTTGTAGGTGTTCTCTGGTAGAATTTTGGCAGTCACTTATGTATACTATCATATTATCTGGAAATAGTAATACTTTGACTTCTTCCTTTCCAATTTGTATCTACTTGATCTCCCTTTATCATCTAATTGCTCTAGCTTGAACTCCAAGAGAAGTACTATATTGAATAGATAGGAAGATAGTGGGATGCCCTGTCTTGTTCCTGATTTTACTGAGATTGCTTCATATTCTTCTCATTTAATTTGATGTTAGCTGTTGGTTTGCTGTATATTGCTTTTATTATGTTTAGGTATGTATCATAAAGTCTTAATCTCTCCAAGACTTTTAACATGAAGGGGTGTTGGATTTTGTCAAAGGCTTTTTCATCATCTAATGAGATGATCATGTAACTTTTTTCTTTGAGTTTGTTTATATAGTGGATTATAGTCATAGATTTTTTTCATGTATTGAACCATTACTGCATCACCTGAGTGAAGCCTACTTTACAGTGGTGAATGATGTTTTTGATGTGTTCTTGGATTTGGTTTGCAAGAATTTTATTGAGTACTTTTGCATTGATATTCATAAGCAAAATTTGTCTGAAATTCTCTTTCTTTTCTGAGTCTTTGTGCAGTTTAGGTATGAAAGTGACTGTGGCTTCATAGAAAGAATTAGGTAATGATACTTCTGTTTCTATTTTATGGAACAGTTTGAGGAGTATTGGTATTAGTTATTATTTCAAGATCTGGTAGAATTCTGCACTAACACTTTCTGGCTCTGGGATTTTTTGTTTGTTTGTTTTGTTTTATTGTTCTTTTGGTTTTTTAGTATGGAGATTTCTAATGACTGCTTCCATTTCCTTAGTGATTATGGGACTATTTAGATAGTTTACCTGATCTTGATATAACTTTGGTACATGGTATTTGTCTAGAAAATCATCCATTTTGTCTATATTTTCAAGTTTTGTTGGATATTGGCTTTTGTAATAAGATCTGAAGATTTTTTGAACTTGCTACATTTCTGTTCTTATGTCTCCCTCTTAATTATTGATTTTATTAATTTGAATACTGTCTCTGGGTTGTTTAGTTAGTTTGGCCAAGAGTTTATCTATTCTGTTGATTTTCTCAAAGAATCAGCTCTTGGTTTTTTGATTCTTTAAATTCTCTCTGTTTCTAATTGGCTGATTTCAGCCATGTTTGACTGTTTCCTGCCATCTACTCCTCTTGGGTGTGTTTGCTTCTTTTTGTTCTAGAGTGTTAAAGTGTGCTGTTAAGTGCTAATATAGGAGCCCTCCAATTTTTTGTGAGGGTACTTAGTGCTATGAATTTTCCTCTTAACACTGTTTTTCTTGTATCCCACATGTTTGGGTATGTAATGCCTTCATGTTCATTGAATTCTAGAAAGTATTTATTTTTTTCTTTATTTCTTCCCTGATGAAGTTATTGTTGAGTAGAGAGTTGTTCTGTTTTTATGAATATGTGGGCTTTCTGTTGTTTTTGATGTTATTGAAGTCCAGACTTAGACTGTGGTGATCTGGTAGACTGCATGGTATTATTTCAATCTTCTTGTATCTAATGAAACTTCTTTTGTGTCCTATTGTATGGTCAATTTTGGAGAAGGTTACATGGGATGCTTTGGAAAAGGTATATTGTTTTGTTTGGAGGGAAAATGTTCTGTAGATATCTGTTAAATCCTTTTGGTTCATAACTTCTATTAGTTTCACTTTGTCTCTGTTTAGTTTCTGTGTTAATGACCTGTGCATTGATGACAGTGGGGGTTGAAATCTCCCCCTATTAATGTCTGTTTTGAGCTTAAGTAGAGTTTCTTTACAAATGTGGATGTCCTTGCTTTTAGAGCATAGACATTCAGAATTGAGAATTTATCTTGGTGGATTTTTCCTTTGATGAGTATGAAGTGGCCTTCCCCATGTTTTTTGACTACTTTTGGTCAAAAGTCTATTTTATTGGATACTAAAATGGCTACTCCAGCTTGTTTCTTTGGACAACTTGATTGGAAAACTTTTTTCCAGTTCTTTACTCTGAGGTAGTATCTATCTTTGTTGATGATATGTGGTTTTTGTATGCAACAAAATACTGGATCCTGTTTAAGTATCCAGTCTGTTAGCTTGTTTCTTTTTATTGGGGAATTGTGTCCACTGATTTTGAGAGATATTAAAAAGAGATGATTGTTAGTTCCTGTAATTTTTGTTGCTGTAGATGGTATTATGTGTGTGATTTTCTTCTTTTGGGTTTGTTGTAAGATGATTAATTTCTTGTGTTTTCTTGTGTATAGTTACCCTCCTTGTGTGGGAGTTTTCATTCTAGTATCCTCTGTAGGGCTGATTAGTAGAAAGATATTGTTTAAATTTGGTTTTGTCATAGAATATCTTGGTTTCTCCATCTATGGTGATTGAGAGTTTTGCTGGTATAATAACCTGGGCTAGCATCTGTGTCTCTTAGGGTGTATATGATATCTGTCCAGGATCTTCTGGCTTTTAGCATCTCTATTGAGTAGTCTTGTATAATTCTGATAGGTCTCACATTATATGCTACTTGACTTTTCCCCCTTACAGCTTTGAATATTCTTTCTTCTAGAAATTAGTGTTTTGATTATTATGTGAAGAGATGATTTTCTTTTCTGGTCTAATCTATTTGGTGTTATGTATAGTTCTTGTACATTTATGGCTATCTCTTTAGGTTAGGGAAATTTTCTTCTATGATTTTGTCAAAGGTATTTTCTGGTCCTTGGAACTAGGAATTATCACTTTCTTCTATTCTTATTATTCTTAAGTTTGGTCTTTTCATTTTGTCCCAAATTTCCTGGATGTTTTGAGTTTGAAACTTTTTACAGTTTGTATTTTCTCTGACCATTGTATCAACACCTTCTGTGGTTTCTTCTACGCCTGAATGAGATTCTTAATTTCATGTCTAGTATTCTGTTGGTGAAGCTTGCATCTATAGCTCCTGATCTCATTCCTAGGTTTTCCATCTCCAGGTTTGCCTCCATTTGTGACTTCTTTATTGTTTCTGTGTCCATTTTTACATCTTAGGTAAGTTTATTCTATTCTATCACCTATTTGATTGTATTTTCCTATATTTCTTTACAGGATTTATTTGTTTACTCTTTAAGAGCTTCTTCCTGTTTGCCTGTGGTTTCCTGCATTTTAGGGGGATTGCTTCAAGTTTCTCTCCATTTAGTTTGATGTTGGCTACTGGTTTGTTGTATATTGCTTTTACTATGTTTAGATATGGGACTTGAATTCCTGATCATTCCAAGACTTTTATCATGAAGTCCTGCATATCTTTAAGTGAGTTATTTATATCCTCATTAGTGGCCTCTAGCATCTTCGTGAGATGGGATTTTAAGTCGGAATCTTTCTGTCCAGGTGTGTAAGGATAACCAGGGCTTGCTGTAGTAGGAGAACTGGGTTCTGATTGTGCCAAATTATATTGGCTTTTGTTGCTTATGTTCTTGTGCTTGCCTTTTGCCATCTGATTATCTCTGGTGTTAACTGGCCTGCATGTCTCAGACTGGAAAAAAAGCCTCTCAGAGGAAGATATAGCTGTGTAACCTGAGTTAGGGCAGGCCTCCTGAGAGGGAGGTAGTACTGTCTCTCATTAGGGCAGGCCTCCTGTGTCCCTGGTTAGAGCAGACCTCCTGTGTCCCTGGTTTGGGCATATCTCCTGGAATACAGGTAGGCTGTGTGGTTCAGGGATATGCATGTTGATCTCCTCCAACTATTGTTATGTTCATAAGAATTCTAGAAGTTCAACAGGGTAATCAATCTTACCATGAAAATATGGCTGTTTCCTGAAGCCTACACATAGTTAATTCAGGATTTTTTTGGTAGTTTTTTTATTTAAAATTTTTTTTATAACCTTATATTTATATAATATAAAGTGAAAGATGAAAGTCATCAAGGTTAGAATAAAAATGTGATTAAATTATCAAGGTTGAGGGTGCAGTAGTGGCCCAAATATGTTTAAGGCTTTCTCCACAGAAAGCAACCCATAGCTGTGTTATCTGACAAGAGTTCTTAGTGTGAAACTGCTATTATTAATCATCTAAATCAAGCAGCCCTCAATAATTTCTATCTCTATATCCCTCGATTAGTACAAATCACAGACATCAGAGAAGTGTATTTTTGTAGTGAAGAGTGGTTAACATTAAACTTAAAATGCATTAAGCACAGAGATAAAGTGTTAGAAGAATGTGCAGCCACAATTGAAAGTTCCATACCATTACATTGGAAAGGCTTAGCAACCACCATTACAGAGAAGAAGAAAATAGACATCAGAAGGTCCTGATCAGAACAGTTTCTTCTGGATATAAGACCTGAACTCAGACCAGCTGTGTTTTCTTGCACAGAACCTGCAGAAAATCAATCCAATCAACATTGTAGAATGGAAGTGGGAGTGGATCATGAGATATCATTCCTGAGATACTGTTGTTTTTGATAGCATCCAGAATAAAGGATAGTCAAGTTTTTAAAGGCTGTGATCCCTGTAGGCAAATGTGCTCCAGTAGATGGCCCTACATCCATAATAATAAGTACATTTCAAATGTGCCATAGTGCATTATTTAAAAAAAAAAGAATAAAATGTTGTGGGTCTGGGAGGTGAGTGTTCAATCTGGGAAGACTTTGAGTAAATATGATCAAAATGTGTTAAATTACACTCTAAAATGACTAATTAAAATATCAAATTAGATTGAAACTCCATGGAAATACATAGAAATATAAAAAACAAACCAAACAGAGCACCACAACATATACAATAAGATCATTCCAAAGAAGAGGCAGTTCATCTGGAGGAAATTTTTCAGAAAAAAAGTCTAAGAGAACATAACCAGGAACTTTGAATTTTCCCACAAAGGTAATATACTGATCTACTCAATCATGTTTTATGTTTTATTTAAGCATATATACTAGTTAGGAAGATTTAATTATGGTGCATATCTGCTGGAAACAATATTCTCATTCACGAACTCCTTTATATTTCCTGTCTGTTTACACTTATTACCTACATAGATGTGCACTTATAAAACTTAAAGCTAAGGTCCACATATGAAAGAGAACATGCTAAATTTGTCATAAGTCATGTTTCTCTCATTCAATATAATATAATATCTATTTTTCTTGGTTTTAAATTTGCCTGATGAATATGAAGTGTTGAAAGTTTTATTGAAAATATATTATTTTCTCATACAATACACCCCAACCACAATTTCCCATTCCTTCACTCATCCCAGCTCTCCCCAACACACACACACACACACACACACACACACACACACACACACCTTACCTTTCCCTCAAATCCACCTCCTCTCCATCTTCTGTCAGAAAAGTACTGATCTTAAAAAGACAACAATCAAACATGACAAAACAAAATACAGTAAGACCAGGCAAAAGCCTTCATATGTAGGCCAATCAAAACAATCCAACAGGAGGAAAAGAATTCCAAGAGCAGGCAAAAGAATCAGAGACACATCCTTTCCATAGGCACCCCACAAAACACCAAGCTAAAAGCTACAACATATATGCAGAAGACCTGGTGAAGACCTCTACGTACTTCAGGCTTGTCATCTCAATTTCTGTGAGCCCATATGGGACAACTTGGTTGATTCAGTAGGCTGTGTTCTTCTCGTATTCTCCATCCCTTCTGACTCCTAGAATCATTTCTTCTCAACTTTTTGGGATTCCCTAAGCTACAATGGGAAGGACCCAGTGGAAACCTCCAATTTAGATTCTCTTTCCACATAAGGTCTTGCTGTGAGTCTCTGCATTTGTTCCTATCTGATGTTGTTGGAAGCTTCTCTGAGAATGACTGAACAAGGCACCAATATATGAGTATAGCAGAATATCAGTAGGAATAATTTTATTGATTTTTTTAAACAATCATGCTTGGCTATACTATAGATCTCTGGCCTATCTACATTCTGGCTCCTGGACATCAAAGCAATGTCAGTCATAGGTTACCTCTCATGGAGTGGTCCCCAGGTTAAATAAAATATACGTTGGCCTCTCCCACAAGTTCTGCACTACCATTACTCCAGCACAAACATTACCCTTGTAGGCAGGACACATTGTAGTTAAAAGGTTTTGTGTATGTACTGATGTTCATGTTTACCTTTTGGTAACGTGAGTAGTACCTTCTTGCACCAAAGAGACTAGAACACAGGGGTGAAGGGTTCATTCAGGCACCAGTTCTACTCTCTAGCTTTAATGAACTATGTGTATGTCATCCTCACCAATAGGGTCTACTGTCTCTTCGCAGAGAGCAACCCTCTATCTGGGTCAGCCAGAGTCGTTTTGGAATATTCACAGGCCCATCTTGAACAGCAACACAAATGAATGCAACCCAGTTCCAAAACTAAAAATCTTGCCTAGCAACAAGATATGGCCAGTTGAGAGTCAGTGTCCCCCACTACTAAGAGTATTCATTAGAATTGCCATCATAGATTCTAGGAAATTTCCACTGCACTAGGTTTCAACACTGCCTCACAAATTACCAGGCATCTTTCCCATCACTGGTCACCCTCCATCCCATTTCTCTCTACAATTGATCCCTCTCTCTCCCATATCGATTTCCAATCTACCAGAAATTCTATTCTATTCCCTCTTCCCAGGGAAATTCTTATAGCTCTTTTTATTACTGAGCCTCTCTGGGTCTGTAGATTGCAGCATCATTATTTTTTACTTAACACCTAATGTCTACTTATATAAGTGAATGCATATCATGTTTGTATTTCTGGTTCTGGGTTACATCACTCAGGATGATTTTCTCTAATTCCATCTATTTGTCGGTAAATTTCATGATGTCATTTGTTTTTAACAGCTGAATAACACTTCATTGTATAAATGTAAAACTTTTTCTTTGTCCATTCTTCTGTTGAGAGTCATCTAGCTTTTTTCCAATATCTGATTATTATGAATAAAGCAAGTGTCCTTGTGGTAGGACAGAGTGTCCTTTAGATATGTGCCAAAAAGTAGTATAGGTAGATCTTGATATATACCAATTCCCATTTTTCTGAGGGATTGCCATATTGATTTGCATAGTAGCTATGCAAGTTCTCACTCTCCTCAACAATGGCAAAAATGTTTCACTGTTCTACATCCTTGCCATCATGAGCACTCAATTATGTTATTGATCTTAGCCATTCTGACAAGTATAAAATGAAATCTCAAAGTTGTTTTGATTTACATTTCCCTGAAGGCTAAGTATAGTGAACATTTTAAAGTGTTTTATAGCTATTTGCGTTTCTTATATTGAGAATTTTCTGTTTAGATTGTACCCTATTTTAAAATTGTATTATTTGGTAGTTTAGGGTTTTTTGGGGGGTGTTTTGTTTTGTTTGTTTTTGGTATCTACTTTCTTGTGTTCTTTAAATATTTTGGTTATTATTCCTCTATGGAACATAGAGCTGATAAGATTATTTCAAATTATGTAGGCTGCCATTTGTCCAAAAGATGATGTCCTTTGCTTTACAGAAGAATTTCCACTCCATGATGTCAGTTTATTAATAGTTTATCTTAGTGCCTGCTCAATTGGTGGTCCATTCAGAAAATTGTCTCCTATACCAATGCATTCAAAGTCATTCCCCACTGTCTTTTCTATCAGGTTTGGTGTATCTGCTTATATGTCGTAGTCTTTGATGCATTTCAAGTTGAAGTTTGTGTTGGGTGATAAGTATGGATCTATTTGCATTCTTATACATGCACACATCTACTTTGACAGCACCATTTGTTGAAAATGTTTCGTTTTTCCATTGTGTATTTCTGGCTTCTTTATCCAAAACCAGGTGTCCATAGGTATGTGGATTTATGTTTGGGATTTATTGTTGATTTTGTTGATTCTAAAGTGTTTTTATGTCAACACCACATGGTTTTTATTACTATATCTCTTTAGAATGGCTTGAAATCAGGGTTGATGATTGCTCTAACCATCTTATATTTTTCAGGATTATTTTAGGTATTTGGGTTTTGTGGTTTTCCATATGAATTTAAGATTTTCTCTTTTAAAGTCTGCAAAGAATTTTGTTGGCAATAAATAAAATAACGGGTAAAAATTTAATAAAAGAATTGTGTTGGGTTGGGATTTTGTTGCAAATTGCATTAAATATGTAGATTGATTTTGGTACAATGGCAATCCTACCAATCACTGATTATGGGAGAACTTTTCATCTTTTTATATTTTTCTGAATTTCTTTCTTTAAGGAGTTGAAGTTTTTGCCATGCAAGGCTTTTACTTCCTTTGTCAGAATTACCCCAAGGTCTTTTATATTATTTGAGACTATTATGAAAGATTTTGTTTTTATAATTTCATTCTCAACATGTTTGTCACTTGGATATAGGAGGACTACTGATTTTTTTTTTTTTTTTAGTTAACCTGTGTCCAGCCACTTTGCTGAAAGTGTTTATCAGCTGGAGAAGTTACTTGGTAGAAGTTTTAGGCTTACTTATTTTTTTCATTGGTTATTTATTTGTTTACATTTCAAATGTTGTCCTCCCTTTCTGGTTTCCCCTCTGCAAGGCCCCTAGTCCATCTCCCCTCCCCATGCCTCTATGAGGGTGCTACACCCACCCACCCATCCACTCCTACCTCATCACTTTAGCATCCCCTTATGCTGGGCCATCGAGCCTCCACAGGACAGAAGGTCTTCCCTCCCATTGATGTCAGATAAGGCAATCATCTCCTATATCTGTAGCTAGAGCCATGAGATCCCTCAATGTGTATTCTTTGGTTGGTGGTTTAGTTTCTGAGAGCTCTGGAGGGTCCGGTCAGTTGATATTGTTGTTCTTCCTATGGAGTTGCAATACTCTTCAGCCCATTCAGTTTTTCCCTTGGGGTCTCGATTCTCAGTCTGATGGTTGACTGCAAGCATTCACATCTGTATTGGTCAGGCTCTCTAGCAGAGCCTCTTGGGTGACTCTATACCAGGCTCCTGTCAAATGTCTGGGTTTATGTCTGCACATGGGATGTATCCCTAGGCTGGGCAGTCTCTTGAAGGCCTTTCCTTCAGTCTCTGCTACACTTTTAGTGCTTGTATTTTCTTTGGACAGGGACAATTCTGGGTTAAAATATTTGAGATGGGTGCATGGCCCCATTCTTCAACCAGGACCCGTGCTTATCCACTGGTTCTATCTCCTCTGTGTTGGGTATTTTGGCTAATGTCATCACCATTGGATTGTGGTAAACTCTTGTTTCCATGGCATCTGGGACTTTCTAGTGACTACCCCCAGGTCCCCACTCTCCACTGCTACATACCGCCATTCAATTTCCTTACCCTCTGAACTTCTTCCCCATCCTCTTCCACACCTATTCCTCCCTCTCTCTACTTCACATAAATATTTTGTTCCTCCTTCTAAGTAGGACTGAAGCTTCCACACTTTGGTCTTCCTTATTCATGAGCTTCATATGGTCTGTGAGTTGTATCGTGGGTATTCTGAGGTTTTGGGCTAATGTCCACTTATCAGTGAGTACATACCATATGTGTTCTTTTGTGGCTGGGTTACCTCACTCAGCATGATATTTTCTGGTTCTATCCACTTGCCTTTGAATTTCATGAAGTCATTGTTTTCAATAGTTTAGTAGTACTCCATTGCATAAATGGACCACATTTTCTGTATTCATTCTTCTGTTGAGGGACATCTGGATCTTTGACAAAGAAGCTAAAACCATCCAGTGAAAAAAAGACAGCATTTTCAAGAAATGATGCTGGTTCAACTGGTGGTCAGCATGTAGAAGAATGAGAATTGATCCAATCCTACTCCCTGTACAAAGCTCAAGTCCAAGTGGATCAAGGACCTCCACATAAAACAAGATTCACTGAATGTACTAGAAAAGAAAGTAGGGAAGAGCTTCGGACACATGGGCACAGGGGAAAATTTCCTGAACAGAAACCTAATGGCTTATGCTCTAAGACCAACAATTGACAAATGGAAATTCATAAAATTGAAAACCTTCTGTAAGGCAAACGACACTGTCAATAGGACAAAATGGCAACCAACAGATTGGGAAAAGATCTTTACCAACCCTATATCTGATAATATCTAAAATATACAAAGAACTCAAGAAGTTAGACTCCAGAGAATCAAATAACCCTTTTAAAAAATAGAGTATAGAGGTAAACAGAATTCTCATCTGAGGAATCACAAATGGTTGAGAAGCACTTAAAGAAATGTTCAACATCCTTAGTCATCAGGAAAATGAAAACCCTGAGGTTCCACCTCACACCAGTCAGAATGGCTAAGATCAAAAATGCATGTGACAACAGATGCTGGCAAGAATATGGAGATAGCAAAACACTCCTCCATTGCTGGTGGGATTGCAAGTGGGTACAACCACTTTGGAAATAAATTTGGTGGTTCCTGAGAAAACTGGAAATAGTTCTACCTGACAACCCAGGTATATCAGTCCTGGGCATATACCCAAAAGATGCTCCAACATATAACAAGGATTCATGCTCCACTATGTTCATAGCAGCCTTATTTATAATAGTCAGAAGCTAGAAACAACCCTCCTCAATATGTTTATCCCGGCAGTCATCTCTTTTTATTTTACTGGCTTCTTCAGGATATGTACTTTCGGATGAAAATTTGGAGCTATCTCATCAAGATAGAGATAATATGGAGGAGTATGTAGAAAGTCAGGGTACTGAGTAGTGTGGTGAGTAGAACCACAATATTTAGCTTTTGAAAAATTCATAAATTTATGTCTTTTGTTTCTGACCATTGAAATAAATTAATATTAGTTACATTATATGGGGTGAAGGATTATTTGTGATATAATGAGCTACTGACAAAATTATATACCTCTGTAGTAAAATGTCTTTTTATCCCCAGCAGCTATCAGTTATGAGTGGTTCTCAATCTAGGGTTGGGCTTTATATTCTCTCCCTCATCCATCATGAAATACTGATGGTCTGCACCAAGTGCAGAAATTTACATGTATTCTTATCTATGTATTCTTGAGAGTAATGGGATTTTACAGCACCTTTTCATCCTTTTACTATTGTGTTCTATCAGTCTTTTTTTCTGTGGTATTGCCTAAGCCTAGGGGAGATGATATCATTGTCTCCCCTATGGTCAAACACTCAAGAGTTGGGTAAAAGCTGTAGAATCATAAATACTATGCAAGCCACAGATACACAGAAACTATACTTTATCACTGGCAGGAGGGTCAAGTGGATATTCAATATGCATACAGGTCTCCAGGCTTTCTCAGTATCACAAGAACACCTTGTATATTTTAGAGTTCATGCTAGCATCCTAGTTTTTCTCAGCTCTCTCCACCACCTTGCCTACACTGCAGCTCATGGTCTTCCCTCCCCTCAGCTACTCATTCTTTGTACTCATACCTTATAACCCTGGTATTTTGGCTCTGCTCTCTTTTTTGTTCTCTCTCTCTCTCTCTCTCTCTCTCTCTCTCTCTCTCTCTGCTCTGTTTCTGTTTCCCTCATGGACAAGTTCAGTCTGCTGGTCATGATGGGTTTAAGTAGTCTCTTTTTCTGCTTTGATGATAAAAAAACCTTCTACTTAATCATTCTATCAATCAGTCATATCATTGGCTTACACAGTTAATACTCAACCAACTGGGCTCTAGTACTCCCAGCTATAATTAGAGAAGTAGATATTTTGTAATGAATATTGATGAATATAAATGCATGGCTGTTCAAAGTACTGAAAGTAAGTGAGAGTTGAGAGCTCAGTCCTAACAGGACCTGTATACACACTCCATATTCATAACTTATTTTATACAGTAGGAATCTTATGTAGGCTCTCGCATATAGCCACACATGCAAGGTAGTTACTTCTGAGCATGATAAAGACACCACAGCCATGGCCTCACAGCAATTGAATTAGGGAAATAGTGCCCTGTTCTTTTTTAAAAATTTTTATTGGTTATTTTATTTGACATTTCAAATGTTATCCCCCTTCCCAGTTTCCCCCCACAAACTCCCTATCCCTTCCTGCTCCATGGCTCTATGAAGGTGCTCCCCCATCTGCCCACCACTCCTGCCTCAGTGCTCTAGCATTCCCCTACCCTGGGTCATCAAGCCTCCAAAGGATTGTTTTCTTTATACATTCTTCAGTTGAGAGACATTTGGATTGTTTCTAGTTTCTGGCTATTACAAATAAAGCTGCTATGAACATAATTGAACAAGTGTCTTTGTTGGATGATAGAGCATGTTTTGGGTATATAACTAGAAGTAGTATAGCTGGGTCTTGAGGTAGAACTGTTTCCAGTTTTCTGAGAAACCACCAAATTGATTTCTAAAGTGGTTGTACAAGTATGCACTCCCACCAGCAGTTGAGAAGTGTTGCCCTTGCTCCACATCCTTGCTAGCATATGCTATCTCTTGAGTTTTTGATCTTAGCCATTCTGATGGGTGTAAGATGAAACCTCAGATTTGTTTTGTTTTGCATTTCTTTGATGACTAAGGACTTTGAACAGTTCTTTAAGTGCTTTTGGGCCATTCAAGATTCTTCTGTAGAGAATTCTCTGTTTAGTTCTGTACCTCATTTTTAAATTGAGTTATTTGGGTTGTTGGTATCTAACTTCTTGAGTTCTTTGTAAATTTTGGATATTAGCCCCCTGTCAGATGTAGGGTTGGTGAAAATCCTTTCCCAGTCTGTGGGCAGCTGATTTGTCCTATAGACAGTGTCTTTTGCCATACAAAAGTTTTGAAGTTTCATGAGGTCCCATTTATCAATTTTTAATTTTAGAGCCTGAGCCATTTTGTGCTGTTCAGGAAATTATTTCCTGTACCAGTGCTTTCAAGGATATTTTCCACTTTATTTTCTTTGAGATTTATTTTATCCAGTTTTATGTTGTGGTCCTTGATCCAATTGCACTTTGGTTTTTAGTAGAGTGTTAAGTAAGGATCTGTTTTCATTGTTCTACATGTCAACATCCAGTTATTCCAGCACCATTTGTTGAAGATGCTTTCCTTTTTCCATTGTATGGTTTTGGCTTCTTTATTAAGAAAAAAAAAACGAGTGTAGAGGAGGGAGCAGAGACTGACGGAAGGACTGGCCAACCAGTAACTGAGGTCCATCCCATGGGCAAGCACCAATCCTTAACACTATTAATGATTCTCTGTTATGCTTGCAGACAGGAGCGTGTTGTCCTCTGAAAGGCTTCACCCAGCAGCTGACTCAGACAGATCCAAACACCCACAGTCCAACAGTGGATGGAGCTTGGGGACTCTTATGGAAGAATAGGAGGAAGGATTGTGATCCCGAAGGTGTAGGAATTCCACCAGAAGATAACAGAGTCAACTAACCTGGACCCTTTGGGCTCTCAGAATCAACCACCAACAAAGAACATACACAGTATGGACCTAGGCCTCCCGAGTCATATGTAGCAGATGTGCAGCTTAACCATCATGTGGGTCCTGAACAACTGGATTGGGGACTATCCTAAAAGCTGTTACCTGTACCTGGGCTATGTTCTACTAGCTGTCTTCTCTGGCCTTGGAGAGGAAGTGTTTAGCCAATCAGAGACTTAAAGTGCTTGGAGGGGGAGAGAAACTCAGGGTGCCCCCACATGCTCAGAGGAGAATGGGAGGGAATGGGGGAAGGATTGTGGGAGAGAGTGACATTGAAGGGGGCAATGTGCAGAATGTAAATTTAATAAGTAAAAGGAAAAAAATTAAATAAAAAAAACATTAAAGGAGAGGCTGGAAAGATGGAGCAGTGGTTAGCAGATTTGCTACTATGCAGACAATCCAGGTTTTGTTCCTGGAACATACATCATAGCCCACAACCATCCCTAACTCCAGTTCTACAGGATCTAATTGTGTCTTCTGGCACATGGAGGCACACATACTATGTATTTTTATATATGCAGGCAAAAAAAACCAATAATATTTTTGAGAGCAGATGTGGTGAACAGTTTTCTGAAGTTTCAGGGATTTTTTTGTATGATCCACTGACTAATATTTTAAAGATTCATGAGATTGACTTAAGAGAGGCCATTTGAGTTAGGCTCTAGAAAAATGTTAATGGAATAACAGTGCTAGGAGACAAGACCTCTAGAGAGTAGTTAGTTCATGGGAAGAGACAACCAAAAGTCATTGGTTCCTGGAAATTGGCAAAATTAAATTCTTGGCTTTCCAGACCTGTGTCCCAGTGGGAAATCATCTGCTTAAAGGATAATGATGTAAAATTAGGGAAATATGTCAATAAGCAAATGTAGGACACTTCAACCTTATCTTCTGCTGACATTCAGAGTATGCAGCCTTGGGCAGAAGCTGGAGAGGTAGCACTCATTGCTTCTGGATTCTTAAGTGTTTTCAGTTCTTTGTGCTGTATAGACTGGTTCAGAGCTTCAGTCTCTACCATTTGCAGAGAAGCTTGAGCCTTCATTCAGGGAACTTCTTCAAAGAATGTTCAGGTGAGTTTCAGAATTCTGTAGATACTGCAAGAGAGTGTCAAAGAAAATTGGTCCTAGATTCATCCTTCTGAGGTCACTGGAGTGCCAGTCTCTGTTAGTGTAGTGTGATGTCTCTGAGTGCTTACCTTGACATTCCATCACTTTTTGTTCAGAATACTATATTGAGAAATGAACATTAAAGAAATTAATTCCAAGTTTCTTTGATGGCAAGAAATGGCAGAAACAGAATCCTGAATGGGAGAGGGAACTGAAATAGGTGTAAAAGTTTATTTCAGTGTAGGAACTACCCAAAAGTCTTTACAGTTAGTAATACAGGACTGGGGTGCAGAGAAATACAGGCAATTTTGTATTAAATAAAATTTATTGGACTGTTTTTATGATGTTGAGAAAGATCAGTGGAAGGCAATCTTACAAGTTGATGGGAAATGGTAATTAAACATCAACTCTTGCTGTGAATGTACATACACATGCCAAGACACCACACACACAAACATACACACACACACACACACACACACACACACACACACAGAAAGATAGAGAGAGAGAGAGAGAGAGAGAGAGAGAGAGATTGTTCCAATTTCTGAGAGACTCATTCTATAAAGTTATTGTTCATTTCCTTTCTCTACTGAAAATGCCTATGAGGTCTTTTCTTGTATTCTTTTGTGGGAACATTTATATTCCTAGTGTCAAATGTACTTTTTTAGTGTATGTATTAGAGTTCCTTTAGTTTCATTTTTTTTTTTACAAATTGCCTGCCTTCCACTTATTTCTCTATTATTCCTAGATGTGAGTTTATGATAATATTTGAAAGTTTGTTTTCCGTGTATTAATCTGTTATAATCAGCCATACTTGTATTCAACTGGCTTCCTGTTCTTCAGAAAGAATTCATCAATGTGTCATTTATTTTTTTCCTATTTTTCCATCAGGTCATTTTTACATGCTTCCAGTGTGCTTCTTCATTTTTTATTATTCTTTATTTTTCTATTTGCACATCTGTAATGAGATACAACACTGAAGGCAGAGGGTACCACCACATTTATTCATTACTTGCATGGTACTCATTCTTTTCATCATTTAAGAAACTTCCACATATTTGATTTGAGGATACTCAAACATGCAGCTCTATGAGACACATTAAGTTTTAATAAAGCCACCTCCATGTATTTAGAGGTGTTTTAAAAATTGTACTTCCTTACTTCCAAGTCTTCAAAAATTTTACTTTAAGTTATTTACCCTTTGCAATATCAAAAAATTGTTTTAGATATTTGGTTCATATTGAAACACACTAAAAAAATTAAAAACGAATGCTATATAAAGTAGAGGGTGTCACTGAAGTCTAGGAAAGAAAAAATGAGGGGAGAAAAGGAGGTTCAAACTGTTATCAAATAGTGCTTCATGAGTGCTGAAGACCACATGATCTGCAATATGCCAAAGGGTCACAGTTTGAAACTTTCATGTCTAATATTTATTTCATAGAAATAACTAAAATATTACTTAAAAAAACTATATGATTGTGATTTATTGCATGGTTTTTAAACAGAAAGTTAGAAGAGAGGAATATGAATCCTTACAACTTAAATAGATAATAAATGTTGAAGGAAACGGCATCACTAAGTCCCTTGCCATGATCATCTCATGCTATGTATTTGTGTGGAATTATCCCTTGGTATCCTATGCATATTGGAGGTTACTAGGGATAAATTCAAAACCAAAATCAATGACAATAAAAAAGCACAGGGCACGGTATCACAATTACCCTTCCTTTCACTCCCCTGTGTTTCTCTACCCTTATCCACATTAGAGAAAACATGTAATACTAAAACTTTGTAGGACTGTGGATGGGGAAATGCAAAAAAGAGAGAGAGGACACATGAGAATATGCTGTAGAGGAGGGAAATGTGATTGAGATACTCTTTGTAAATGTATAGAAATGTCACAATGAGCCATAGCACTTAGAATAAGTAAAAAACAGTGATGATACTACATAAAACTAAAATGAAAATCCCAATAGTCTCGATGTACTAAGGGGAAAAACTAATTAACACTGCCCTTTTCTGTTTTGGAGTTTCTTAGTACATCTTAAAGTATCTCTGTACATTATTAAGTGTGCATGCTTGCTCATACATTGCTAATGAAATGCTCCAGGAGAATTGTAGACCTGTCATTATGCATTGTATACCTACTCCAATTTTTTTTTATTTCTTAGCCTATCTTCTCACTAAATAACAGCCACAGACATCTGAAAATGAATGTTTATAGTACATAATAGCTGTTTCACACCATGTAAAATACTGTATAATTGAGTCTGAGGACCCATTGGGATGATACTTTGTATTCTTTTTCATGGATTTGTAATTATACTCAAGCTGAAATAACAATTTTGCTTTTAGATGAAAACTAATTCTCAATGTGAAGCAATTCTACTCTTTAGTGTCTAGAACTGCTCATCTATCATACAGGGAGGTTTTATTAGAGGCTGAGTTGCTTCTAAGCATCCTGTGAGACACAGAAAATCCTACTACACATAATGATCTGGTGAGAATGTCACCTGGTTACTATGCAGAAAGTCCTGGGTGTGATTCCCTCAAAATACATAATATATATTCTTTACTGTATCACCACTCCTTTTCCTATTATAGGTTAATTGCTTTAAAATGGTTTTAGTTGCTATTCTCTCTCTCTCTCTCTCTCTCTCTCTCTCTCTCTCTCTCTTTCTCTCTCTTACTTTGAGTATGTGTGTGCGTATGTGTTCACATTTATTAAAAGGGGAGACCTGGAAAGGGGAAAACATTTGAAATGTAAATAAAGTATCAAAAAATAAAAATTAAAAAAGGATGAATTCTGTTGAATCTGTACATAGACAAATATATGTCATACCATCACCCCTAAAGGCAATAAACATGATTTCTTTATTTTCCTATATTCTTTTCATTCATATACATGAAATTCTTTTTGTTTTCATCAACCTCTATAAATTCTCTAAACACTGCCTAAATAATATTCAGCATATTATGCATTCATAATAATTTCTCATTAAAATTGTAGAATACGTGACTTTTAATGGAAAGGTTCAGAGAGTGAATGGAATGTCTATCAAGAGTAACATCAGGGACTTCTTAAGAGGAACAATTCCTTGGAAACAATTCAGAAGTTAATTTGTTGAAAACATAAAATGTAGCATATCATCTATATCAGTCATTTGAGAAGAGCCATGTTAGCTTGCCTTTATCTTGTCTCATAGACACATGTGACTGATGGAATCAGGAAACAGCACAAGAATTTCAAGTTTTTTTCTTCTTGGGCTTTCAGAAAACTCACACCTTCAATTCCTCATTTTTGCACTGTTCCTGTCCATGTACCTGGTAACAGTGCTTGGAAACCTGCTCATCATCATGGCCATCATCACACAGTCTCACCTGCACACACCCATGTATTTCTTCCTTGCCAACCTGTCCTTTGTGGACATCTGTTTCACCTCCACCACAGTCCCAAAGATGCTGGCAAATATACACACCCAGAACAAGACCATCACCTACGTAGACTGTATTAGCCAGATGTGTGTCTTCTTGGTTTTTGGAGAACTGGACAACCTTCTCCTTGCTGTGATGGCCTATGACCGATATGCGGCTATCTGTCACCCATTGCATTACACAGTCATTCTAAACCACCGGCTCTGCATACTACTGGTTCTGCTGTCCTGGGTTGTTAGCATCCTACATGCCTTCTTACAGAGCTCAGTTGTGCTACAGTTGACCTTCTGCAGAGATGTGAAAATCCCCAGCTTCTTCTGTGAGCTTAATCAGCTATCCCAACTCACGTGTTCAGCCAACGTTCCAAGCCACCTCGTAATGCATTTTGTACCTGTTCTATTGGGAGCCATTTCCCTCAGTGGTATCCTTTACTCTTATTTCAAGATAGTGTCCTCCATATGTTCTATCTCTTCAGTTGAAGGGAAGTACAAGGCATTTTCTACATGTGCCTCTCACCTTTCCATCATCTCCTTATTTTATAGTACAGGTCTTGGAGTGTACGTCAGTTCTGCCTTGATCCGAAGCTCACACTCTGCTGCAAGAGCCTCGGTCATGTATACTGTGGTCACACCCATGCTGAACCCCTTCATTTATAGTCTAAGGAATAAAGATGTGAAGAGAGCTCTGGAAAGACTCTTAGGAGCGAAACTGTAAAGTGTATCATTGAACTGGCTGAAGTTTCCATGATTGCAGAGGGTGAATCTACAGAGCCACAGATTGGGGCTCTGTCGTCAGATCATAAAGGGATAAGGTACATCTGAATATTTTGTTGAGGGTCTGGAGAGATTGTTCAAAGGTAGAACAGTAAATGTTGCTCTCCAGAGAAAAATTTAGTTCTCAGGTCACATTTGGACAGTTCATAACTGCCTATAAATCCAGCTTCAAGGGATGCATCACCCTTTCTCACCTTTCTAGATACCTAAACTCGTTTCTCAGTCTCTGAGAGCTCCCAGAGGTGCAGGGTGGCTAGCATTCTTGATCTTTCTATGGGGTTGCTATCCCCTCCCTAGTAGAGGGTGACTACAATATGCCCCCCACACACTTGTACACAAATAAAAATAAAATAGATCTTATAAATATAAACACATTTTCCCTGGCATTTCCTTTATTCTCACGTCTGCTGTCTACGTGATATAAGCAAGCCATATTAATAAGATATTTGTTCTCTCTATTATGCACAAATTTTCTCCTCTATAGTAGTCCTGGCTTCCCAGAGCTTTTCCAAACACAGGACTCAATGTGTATGGGTCAGCAACATTTGAAAATAATTTCCCTTTATGTGACATATATTCTATATATTAACATTTCTTTTTGGTTTGTTTTGCTCCCATATAAGCAAATGTGGCCCTTGATGTGTGTGAGCATTGGAGGGAACAAGACGTGACAACTACTGTAGTTTTATTTACTGTAGTTGCAGAAAATCCAAAGCCTGAAATTGGGTCTGCTGTTCTTTGCATGGCATCATCTTAACCTTATCCAGATAGTGTGGATTTTATAAATTACTGTTTTTCAACCACTGATTAGAGATTTTTCATTTTAAATTTATTATTATTAATTATTTATTTTATTTATTTACATATTTATTTACAAATATTGCCCCCACTTTCTACTTAGAGTTCTTTCCCTGATTACTTTCCTCTTCACCTCTGAGAGGGTACCTCTGCATCCTCCCTCCCTGGGTCATCAATTTTCTTCAGGATTATGTACATCCTCTCCCACTGTGGCCAAACAAGGGAGCCTTGTCCTACATATGTGCCAGGGGCCTTAGATAAGCCTGTATATACTCTTTGGCTGGTGGCTCAGGCTCTGGGAGCTCCTAGGGGTCCAGGTTAGTTGACATTGTTGGTCTTACTATGTGGTTGCTATCCCCTTCATTTCTTTCATTCCTTTCCCAAACCATTCCATAGGGGTCCACAGCCTCAGTTCAATGCTTGGGTGTGAGCATCTGTATCTGTCTCAGTCAACTTCTGGTAGAGTCTCTCAGAGGACACCCATGCTAGGCTATTTTTTGCAAGCACAACATAGCATCAGTAATAGCATCAGGGTTTGTTGCCGCCCATGGGATGGATCTCAAGGTGGGCTGGTCACTGGCCAACCATTTGTTCAGTCTCTGCTCCAGTTTTGTCTCTGCATTTCTTTTAGATAAGAACAATTTTAAGTCAAAAAATTTAAAGGTGGTTTGGTGTCCCCAACCCTCCAATGGGCCCTGTCTATCTTCTGGTTCCATCAGCCCCCTGTTGGGCATTTTGACTAAGGTCACCTATATTGGGTCCTAGGAGCCTCCCCCAGTCCAGGTCTCTGGAACTTTCTAGAAGTTCCACTTACCCTGCATCCCTGGCAGCTGGATAATTCCATTCATTCTCCTGGCCCTCTGAGCTTCTCTCCTGTCTTCCACCATACCTGATGCTGCTCCCCTTTCTCTTCCACCTCCCCTCTCTCACACAGATTCCTCCTTCTCTCTGTTTTATTTACTTATTTATTTATATTATTTCTTTATGTCATATTTGAATACATTTATTGACTTTCATATCATGTTTTAGTTCATAAACATGAACAATTCAGAGTAATGTGTTTGTCCATCAAATTGTGCCAGTGACCAGCCCAGTTCTCAGGGTAGACTTTGGCAGGCAGCAATGGGGCAAATGTTGCAATTGCTGGGGCAAATGTTTCTTACTGTTTGTCCATTTTTTTCTTCTTCTCTTTGCTATTCTAAGGCCAAAAGTTGATGCTTTCTGGTAATTTGACTTCTGCCATTAGAAGCAGGGGATTAAAGAAAAAAATGGCTTAGTTATTTGACTCTTTTCTCTTGGATCAAGGGATCCTTGCTGGCTAGGTGAGAGGCCTGGACTTTGTCAACTTTTTGTTAACCAGAGAGAAAATAAAGTGAGAGAGAGAGAGAGAGAGAGAGAGAGAGAGAGAGAGAGAGAGAGAAGGAAAAAAGTTAGACATGTAGAAAAAATACTCTGGATGAAGCAAAGCAAAGAAACTCCTACATGTTTGTAGTATGTTTAAGCCAATAGTTCATGTCATAAATTATTTGAACATTTTTTCATTAAGGCTAGTACTTGACTAAAGAGTCATTATCTTTTAGTAGTTCCATAAGTTCAGTATAAGTTTAAAACAATGTTTTTTTGTCATATGTTAGTGCAGTTTTGTCAAGAGACAATCATCTGTATTGTGTCTTATTAGTTTTAAGGTTTTGTATAGTTAAACTATTCAATATTTGATTTTTTTGTCTTTATACCTACAATAATTTTTCCATTTCCAGTTTATGACCTTTAGTTACCTAGAAGGGTTGTTTTCCTAGATTATAAATTTGTTCCAAGCCTGCTTTCCTTCACTAGTGCAGTTAGTACATACACATGAAGGTTTACAGAGCTCTATTTGCAGCTTCTATTTTATAAATCACTTTTATAAGTTTTGGAATTCTATAAAAATCATTATTAGAAACTATGAAATTATCAATTATTCTACTTAGCTTTACTGTATAAGAGTATTTTTCACATTAATTTTGTAGGAAACCAATACGGTGAGATAATGCCTAGGAATCATTAGGCTATGTAATAGTGACAGGAAAGGCATATCAGCAACAACACGCAATCCTGGGATGAAGTCTCTAAGGCCCTGCATTCTTAAGGCTCATCCATTGAAGCCATGCAAAATAGTGGGCCATCTCCAGAAAACTCACTTGCATGCCTTAGCCTTTCCTAGATGGCTTCTGACAAAACTGCAATGTGATCAATCTTTAATATGAGTACATTCAAGTCTTCTAACAATATGAGATGCACACTGCTTTATTGTTATGTTGCTAAACTTTACAACTCGAAAATTTATGGATTCAGTCTACCAAACATTGTTGTTGACTTTACTGATATTTTAAATCTATCTATCTATCTATCTATCTATCTATCATCATCTTCATCATCATTGTTATTATTATTGTGTATGTGTGTTTGTGTCCTTAGGTAGTATATGCTGTAATGCAGTATGATGTAAGTATATCATAGGACAACTTTGGGTAATCAGTTATCTCCTTCTAACTTTAGGAGGGATATAGAATCAAACTCTGATTATGAGACTTGCTAAGAAAACACCCTATTGGAATCTACACCACTATTTTTGGGGTGACTATTTTCAGCTAGCACATATAAAACCCAATGGACTACAGTGTCTAGTGGTTCTTTGGTGTCATGTTCTGGGAAAGGAGGGAGGCTTATGTGGCCATAAAGGGCAACAAGAGTGATTTTTGCTGATAGAAGTGTTGTGCTTTGCCTGGTGCAGTTGTTAATATTGTGGGTACAATACTGTATTATATTTCTGTGACATATTAACATCAGGGAAACACAGGGAAAGGATGTGAGGAAGCCTGCATATTTTTTATGGCATATGAGTCATAATCCACAACTATCACCAAATAAATTTGTAATGAAATGCCAACAACTAAAAATACACCCAGAAGCCTGTGTTTCTTAGAAGGGTGAACAAAATACTCACAGGGGAAAATATTGAGACAAAGTGTGGAGCAGATGGAAGCATGATAAGCTGTCTCTAGAGAGGCTCAGGCAGAGCCTGACAAATACATAAATGGATGCTTGTAGCCAATCATTGAACGGAGTGTTAGGTCCAGGATGGAGGAGTTGGAGAAGGGACTGAAGGAGCTATGGGGATTTGTATCCCCATGGAGGGAGCAACAGTGCCAACTGGCCAGACCCCCCAGAGCTCCTAGAGACTGGTCCACCAACCAAAGAATACACATGGAGGGATCCATGGTGCTGGCCACATATGTGGCAAAGGAAGGCCTTGTCGGCCATCAGTAGGAGGAGAGGCCCTTGGGTCTGAGGGTGTTAGATGCCCCAGTGTAGGGGAATGCCAGTGAGGAAAGATGGGAGTGGGTGGGTGGGTGGGGGAATACCCTCACAGAGGCAAGGAAAGGGTGGATGGAATAAGAGGTTTTCAAAGGGGAGACCTGGAAAGGGGAAAACAATTAAAATGTAAATAAAGTATCAAAAATAAAAATTAAAGAAAAAAAGAAATAAGAATTTAGATTTTAATTCAAAGTGCTGGAGGCAGAGCACTTACAGCTTTTGCCTAGAATATGGGTGACATTTCTAGCACCCACATGGCTGCTCACGACAGTCTGTAATCCCAGTTTTAAGGAGATTTGATACCCTCTTTTGATGTTTGCAGCATCATGCATGTACATACATATATGCAGGTAAAACACTCAAGCACATATGATAAATTTGTTTTTAATTTAAAGAAGAAAAAAGTGTTGAAATTTTGACCTCTTCTCTCTCTCAGTCTTAGTACTCTCTACACATAATTTGTGCTATTATAATATATATCTAAATTAATTGCAACCTATTTAAAAATTTTTAAATATTTATTTAGCATATATTCCCATCATTTCTCCTCCCCTCCATATCTCTGTGTACCCGAAATTTATCATCTCCTCTTCTTTAACCATTTTTGCTACAAACAAATATTTGGATAAATATAAATGCAAACTGTTGTGTCCTTCAATATTTCCAGTGTGTTTCTAGGGCTGAATGACCACTTGTTATTGCATAACCAATCAGGGGGAATAACCTTGGGAATATGAAAATTCTCCCTCTCAGGAGATTTCCACATTTATGTTATGATGTCAATTGATATTGGAAATATTCAGTTCTTGTTTAGATAAACATAGTGAAATTTCATGGGAATAATTTCTTTGACATCACTAAAATTATCTTCTCTGAATGAAAACATGTAAATAAGAGGCATATGGTGGAGCCTTTCATGAAAGACCAGGTGCCACAAATTTACTTGGCTTCTAGATGCGTTAGATTTCCTTGGAGGAGGCTGCCTTGGAGCAGAATTAGAGATCTAGCTGCCTTCCAGGGCTCCATCATAAGTACACTGCTCCCTGTGTAGCTAAATAGGTATCTATGGTCATCCTTGCCAGAGCATTTTCCCTGTTTAATAAGGACCTGACTTTGGATCTCTCTAAATATTGTTCTCTAGTAAGAAAAGGTTTGGAAATTAACAAAGGTAAAATAGCTGATAAAAGTAGAGAACTGAAGGTGGGGAACTGTAAAATAGTAAATCAAACCAGACGTCCCCAGCATATGATTCTCCTGTGGAAGTAGGAAAAGCAAAAGCTTCATTTTTTTCCCTCATCTTCTGCTTTCCTTCTTTTACTTAACCTTGATCTTTTTTGTTTCCCTGACTCTTTGCTTTACCTAGTTTGTTTACTGCTTCCACCTTTTCTCTAAGTGATTTTTGAGTTTATACCAAGTATATTTACCATTTTCTATTTTGTTGCCATTGGTGACATTGAGTATGATTTAATTGATCTTTAGTGTACTTCTATATATTTTATACTTTGGTGTAGTTGCTGTGACAGTACTGAATTCTCTATAAATTGATCTGGGAATTAAAATGTTGAAAGAGTTAGGCTACTCCATAAAAAGATTTCCATGACTCAGTTAATGAATATAATGAAGAAGAGGAGAAAGTTCCACACCAAGACTTCAAAAAGGTTTTCTGGCAAAAAGGAACCATGACCATAAAAGAAAAACAGAAAAACAACAAACATAAGAATCAATCAAGGATTTACATAGGGAAGTGAACAATAGAGAAGCAAAAGATGTATTGGAAATCAATGTATGGCTTCAAAAACAACAGGAAAGAAAAATTCAGGAAAGAAAGTGAGATTCTAAAAAACATATAAAAGTGTTCATTATGGAAAGTTTGATACATGTTATATCAGACTTTCAAAGAAGACCTATTACCAATACTCTTAAAACTATTCCACAAAATAGAAACAGAAAGAACACTATCAAATGAAGCCACAATTATGCTCATGCCTAAACCCAAAGATCCAACCAATAGAGATAGAACTTTAGACCAATTTCCCTTATGAATATCGAAGCAAAAATACACAATAAAATTCTTGCAAACCGAATCAAAGAACACATCAAAAGTCTTCCATCATGATCAAGTAGGCTTCATTCCAGGGATGCAAGGACAGTATATGTAAATCCATCAATGGAATCCAATATATAAATAAACTCAAAGGGAAAAAAATACATAATCATCTCATTAGATGCTGAGAAAGCATTTGACAGAATGCTTCATGTTAAATGTCTTGGAAATATCAGGAATACAAGCCCATACCTAAACATAATAAAAGAAATATACAGTAAACCAGTAGCCAACATCAAAGTAAATGGAGAGAAACTTGAAGCAATTCCACTAAAATCAGGGACTAGACAAGGCTGCCCACTCCCTCCCTACCTATTCAATATAGTACTTGAGGTCCTAGCCAGAGCAATTAGATGTTAAAAGGAGATGAAAAGGATGCAACCTGGAAAGGAAGAAACCAAAATATCACTGTTTGTAGATGATATAATAGTATACTTAAGTGAACCCAACAATTCCAGCAGAGAACTTCTCAATCTGAGATACAACTTCAGCAAAGTGGGTAGATATAAAATTAACTCAAACAAATCAGTAGCCTTCTTCTACTCAAAGGATAAACAAGCTGAGAAAGAAATTAGGGAAACAACATCCTTCACAATAGTCACAAATAATATAAAATAGCCTAGTGTGACTCCACACAAGCAAGTTAACAATCTGTATGAAAAGAATTTCAAGTCTCTGAAGAAAGAAATAGAAGATCTCAGAAGATGAGAAGATCTCTCATATTCATGGATTGGTAGGATTAATATAGTAAAAATGGCCATCTTGCTGAAAGCAATCTACAGATTCAATGCAATCCCCATCAAAATTCTAACTCAATTCTTCATAGAGTTAGAAAGAGCAATTTGCAAATGCATTTTGGAATAACAAAAGCCCCAGGATAGCAAAAACTATTCTCAACAATAAAAGAACTTCTGGGGAAATCACAGTCCCTGACCTCAAGCTCTATTATAGAGTAATAGTGATAAAAACTGTATAATATTGGTACAGAGACAGGCAGGAAGATCAGTGGAATAGAATTGAAGACCCAGACATGAACCCACATACCTATGGTATCCTATATCTTAGACAAAGGAGCTAAAACCATCCAGTGGAAAAAACAACATTTTCAACAAATGGTGCTGATTCAACTGGCTGTCAGCATGTAGAAGAATGCAAATAGGCCTATTCTTATCTCCCTGTACAAAGCTCAAGTCCAAATGGATCAAGGCCCTCCACATGAAACCAGATACACTGAAACTAATAGAAGAGAATATGTGGAAGAGCCTTGAATACATGGGCACAGGGGAAAAGTTCCTGAACAGAATACCAATAGCTTATGCTCTAAGATCAAGGATCGAAAAATGGGACCTCATAAAAGTTTATAGCTTTTGTAAGGCAAAGAACACTGTCAATAGGACAAAACAGCAACCAACAGATTGGGAAAACATCTTTACCAAAACTACATCATCTGAGGGCTAATATCCAATTTATACAAAGAACTCAAGAAATTAGACCCCCAACAAACAAATAACCCTATTAAAAATGGGTTATAAAGCTAAAGAAAGAATTTTCCACTGAAAAAGTGGAATTGCTGAGAAGCACCTAAAGAAATGTTCAACATCTTTAGTTATCAGGAAAAGGCAAATCAAACAGCCCTGAGATTCCATCTCACACCAGTCTGAATGGTTAAGATCAAAAACTCAGGTGACAGCAGATGTTGGTGAGGATGTGGAGAAAGAGGAACAGTCCTCCATTGTTGGTGGGATTGCAAGCTGGTACAACCACTCTGGAAATCAGTCTGATGTTTCCTCAGAAAATTAGATATAATACTACCTGAGGACTCAGCTATACCACTCCTGGGCATATACAAAAGGTTCTCCAATTACATCGACACTTGCTCCACTATGTTCATAACAGCCTTATTTATAATAGCTAGAAGCTGTAAAGAACCCAGATGTCCTTCAACAGAGGAATGTATAGTGAAAACCTGGTACATTTACACAATGGAATACTATTCATCTATTAAAAACAATTAATTCATGAAGTTCTTAGGTAAATGGATGGAACTAAAAAATATCATCCTGAGTGAGGTAACCCACTCACAAAAGAACACACATGGTATGCACTTCCTGATAAGTGGATATTAGCTCCAAAACTCAGAATACAAAGATACAATTCACAGACCACATGAAGCTCAAGAGGAAGAAAATCAAAGTGTGGGTGCTTCAATTCTTCATATAGGGCATGACAAAACACTCAGGGGAGCAAATATGGAGACAAAGTATGGAGCAGAGACTGAAGGAAAGACCATCCAGATACTGCCCCACCTTGGGATCCATCCTATATACAGTAACCAAACACAGAGACTATTGTGGATGCCAAGAAGTGCATGCTAACAGGAGCCTGATATAGCTGTCTCCTGAGAGGCTTTGCCAGAGCCTGACATATACAGAGGAGGATGCTCAAAGCCAACCATTGGACTTATCACAGGGTCAGCACTGGAGGAGTTAGAGAAAGGACTGAAGGAGCTGAAGGGATTTTCAACCCCATAGGAAGAACAACAATATCAACCAATCAGAACTCCCAGGGACTAAAACACCAACCATGTAGTACACATGGAGGGACCCATGGCCCCATCTGCATATGTAGCAGAGGATGGCCTTGTTGGGCATCAATGTTGGAAGAGGCCCTTGGCCCCAAGAAGGCTTGTAGTCCCAGTGTAGGGGAATTCGAGTTCAGGGAGGTGGGAGTGGGTGGGCATGTGGCAGCACACCCTCATAGAAGCAGGGAGAAGGGGATAGGATAGGGGTTTTCTGGGGGGGGGATAGGGTAAAGGGATTACATTTGAAATGTAAATTAAGATAATATCCAAAAAATAAAATATCCAATAAAAGAGAGAGAGAGACAGAGAGACAAAGATATAGAGAGACAGAGAGATAGAGAGATAGAGAAACAGAGAGAGAGAGAGAGAGAGAGAGAGAGAGAGAGAGAGAGAGAAAATGAGAGAATAACAAGAGAGTCTCAGAATAACTCACCTGGTTAACAAACAAAATCCAGGCCAGAAAGGTGAAAAGTACCTGCTGCTAAGCCTCATGAACTTAGTTTGATTCTAAGGACCTAGGTAGCATAAATAGACACCTGAATCCAAAAGTTGTCCTCTGGCTTCAAAATGAGCTCCTGGCAGGAACAACTATCTACCTACCCACCTACAATCATGAATGCACAACATAAACAAAAAAAATATATATAACATGAAACTAAACCTTAGATCCTACTATGCTTTCTAAAAATAGCACACACATACAGATACCTACAGTCTGAGAATCAAAGGGTGTAGGTCATACTATCAAACAATGGACTAATTCAAGTTAGCCTAGAAATTCTTATGTCTGATAAGATAATTTTTTTCTCATTTTTATTTTTTACTTATGAGTGTCTGCCTGCATGCATTTCTGTGCTTAGTGCCCACCTAGGGCAGAAGAGGGCATCAGATCCTCTGGGAATGAAGTCATGAATTGTGAAATACCTCGTATTAGAAAGTAAATGTAGATCCTCTGCAAGAGCACCAGGTGCTCTTTACCATTGGGTCATCTCTAGACTCTATTAAAGTAGACTTTAACCAAAAGTATATAGATGATATAAATAATGTTACTACTAGGACTGGCTGGAAAGTTCAGCAGTTAAGGACTCTTGCTACTTATGCAGAGAAGCAGAATTTCACTCTTAGTATCTGTGACACAGGACTCAATAATAACCTGTAATTGGTTCAAATGGGATTGATTCCCCCTTCTGCACTCTGCAGTCATTGGCATAGATGTACACATACCCATTGCCAAATACTCACATAAATAAATAAAAGCAATAACAAATGAGATCTCTACATATTAATAAAGAGTTTAATTCTTAAAGAAGATTTAACAGCCTCTCCTCATCATTGCATCCCAGACCCCAACTCAGACAGAGTCCTCTGTTGGACCAGAGACCACACTGGCCACCAGAACTCTAGATAGTCTGCCTACCCAAAGAACTTCTCCACTCCCTTGTTACCCCTCAATACTATTTCTAATGCCCCCTCTCTTCCTCCTCACTGAGTCCCATTGCCCAAGTCAGGTAGAGACCCCAACTTGACCCACTGGTTCCCAGAAGTCCAGGTAGGCCCCCAGCATGTGAATTTCCCCCACTTTCTTGGTGCTCCTTGCCCTATCTCAAATTTCCCCCCTACTTCTTGTCACAATGTCTTAGTCCTCAACTTGGACAGAAATATCCTTCTCTGACCAGAGGACATATTAGTCACCAAAGTCCACATAATCTGCTTATCTACAAATCACCCTACTCTCTCAATAATCCCATCATATCCCCAATCTCTCACCTCTCCTTGTTGCCATGTCCCAGCCCCCAACACAGGTGAATATCCTGTGCTCAATCAGAGGTGACACATGCCATCAGAGGTCTAGCCCAAACTCAGGTGGAAATTCCCTGCTCAGCCACAGGCCACACTGGATAGAAGACTAGAGAGGAAACAAACCAAGGGAAAATACACCTATCCAACAAAGACAAATGCAGAAATTGGCAGCTAGTTCTATGATAAGCATAAAGCCAGATGCCTAGTCAATAGTGTAAGAACACAATCAACAACAGTCAAGGCCATATGTTACCAACAAGTCCAGCTATCTTCCTATAGCAGGCCCTGAGCATTCCAACACAGCTGAAGCTGAAGAAAAAAAAACCATTAATCAACTAAGAAGATGATTCAGGTCCTTAAAGAGGAAGTGAATAAAGAAACCAAGGAGAAGACATACATAAATTTGGAGGAAATGAATAAATATCTCAAAGAAAGTCAAGGAAACCCACAAACAATCAACTGAACAAACAAACATTTGAATGAAACAAAAATATTCAACACCTGAGAATGGAAATAGTAAAGAAAATAGAAAATTGGCGAAATTCTGGAAGTGAAAAAATCTAAGCAAAGAGGAACTACAGAGACAAGCTGACCAACAGAATACAAGCAATGGAAGACAAAATCTGAAGCATTGCAGATATGATAGAAGAACTAGATACACTGGTAAAAGAAAATCTTAAATCTACAAAAGTCTTGACACAAAGAATTTAGGGAATCTAGGACACTATAAAAAGACCAAACCAACAAATAACAGTAATTAAAAGAAGGAGAAGAATCCCAGGTCCACTGAGAGCCAGGCCCCTAGCCCAGAGTGGGATTGCTGGCTTTGCCTACTTTGTGATTCATTATTTATTCACAATACTTCACTTATTCATTATTCTTTTTTATTAATCATTTTATACTTTTACATTTCAAATGATATCCCCCAACCTGGGTACCCCTCCAAAAACCTCCCTATCCAATCTGCCCTACCCCTCCTTCCCTTTTGCCTCTATGAGGGTGCTCCTCCACCCACTCAGGCACTTCCTCCTCACTGCTCTAGTATCCCCCTATGATGGAACATCAAGCTTCCACAAAACCAAGGGCCTCCCCTCCCAATGATGCCAGGTAAGGCCATCCTCTGCTACATATGCAACTTGAGCCATGAGTCCCTGTGGGGCAGTGATCTGGAAGGCAGTCTGGCATCTGGTTGAGCACGGTCTGAAAACTCTGGGAGACCCAGTGGAGTAATTCGTAAGGGACCAGAAAACGTTTTTGCCAAAGCTCTCAGAAGGCTTTTTGGCTCCAGCCATGGTCACATATTACATCCCAGTAGAGGCATGGCCACACAGCACCAAGTCATCCCCATGTTAGTGAGACACCTAGAGGCTTACCCTTCCCAGTTGCTATATCTGCACCGCCACTCTGGGAGAGGTGGGAGGTACAGTTCCATCCATACCACTTTCCAAATAATGAAAATAAACACCTTAGAATTATGGACTGTCTTTTCATCTGGACCCACGTGGGAAGCAAGGGATCCGGCCCTCGATTAATGAGCCACAGCTAATCTCTCAACGTGGGAACCCCAGTGCTCCTAGACGGTACCAATTCACCCAAGCCTAAGCAGCTAGCCCAGGGCCTAAAGTAGTCTGGTGGGAACCCCAGCTGTGCTCCCAAGCCTAAGCAGCTAGCCCAGGCCCTAAAGTAGTCTGGTGGGAACCCCAGCTGTGCTCCGGCTAACCCTTCTGTGGCACCCTGTGGTGACTGCAGTGCCCCAGGCTAAAGATGGCTGCTGAGCATTCCCCAGGAATGGCTCCCTCCCCGATCCATGGGCAGGGCCTGCAGAGGCTTCCCACAGCCCCCCAACCTGCCCGTCAGACTGTGGAGAAAGATGCACGGCTACTTTCCACGTGTCCTATCCCACCCAGAGCTGCAGCGCCCCAGGACAGGCACGTGGGGTTTCATTCTACCAAGTCAGGTGTGATCCCAATAGGTCCCTCCATGTGTATTCTTTGGGTGGTGGTTTAGTCCCCAGGAGCCCTGGGTGGTCCAGTTAGTTGATATTGTTCTTCCTATGGGGTTGCAATCCCATTCAGCTCCTTCAATCTTTCCTCTAGCTCTTCTATTGGGGTCCCTGGGCTCAGTCCAATGGTTGTCTGTGAGTATCTGTATGTATATTGGTCAGGTGCTGGTAGAACCTCTTAGAGAACAGCCATACCAGGCTCCTAGCAAGCACGTTTTGGCATCAGCAGTAGTGTGGGGGTTTGGTGTCTGCAGATGGGATAGATCCCTGGGTGGAGTGGTTTCTAGATGGCCTTTCATTCAGTTTCTGTTCCATTTTTTTATCCCTGTCTTTCCTTTGGACAGCAACATTTCTGGGTTAAAAAGTTTGAGATGGGTGGGTGGCCCCATCCCTCAACTGGAGGCTGTGCCTATCTACTGGAGGTGGTCTCTATAGATTCTATCTCCCCTTTGTTTCTTTTATTTTGGCTAAAGTCATCCCTGATGGTTCTGATGCCTGGGACTTTCTAGTGGCTATCCCAGTTCCCCATCCCCTACTGCTTCATATTTCTATTCAATTTCCTTGCCCTCTGTACTTCTTTCCTGTTTCTTCCTATAATTCTTTAAGGGATTTTTGTGTTTTCTCTTTAGGGGATACTACCTGTTTATCTATGTTCTTCTGTATTTCCTTAAGGGAGTTATTTATGTCATTCTTAAAGTCCTTTATTATCTGATCCTGCCTCCTCTTTTTTACTTCCCCTCCTCTCTCCTTCTACCTTCTGTGATTGTTTTGTTCCATGTTCTATGTAGGATTGAAACATCTACACTTTGGTCTTCCTTCTTCTTAAGCTCCATATGGTTTGTGGTTTGTATTGTGGCTATTCTGAGCTTGTGCTAGCAAAATAAATAAGTAGTGAACTGATTGATGCAGGATGCATTGTTGACAATGAAATGACAATAACAGAAGCCCAAATAGAAACAGAAAACCAGGTACTAGGGAGATAGTCCAGTGTTTAAAGTGCTTGCACAGAAGCATGCAATCAGGATTTGGGTTTTCAGAGCTTATGTAAATGATGGAAGGCAGAGATGGCAGTTCACTGAGCAAACTGACTGGCCAGACCAGTCATATCAATGAGCTATGGATTTTATGGAGAGGCCCTTGTGGGGCAGTGATCTGTTACAGGTAGTCTGGTACCTAGTTGAGCACAGGCTTAAAACTCTGAGAGACACCGCAGAATCCGCAAGGGACTGGAAAAGTTACACCAAGGCTCCCAGGAGGCTTTTGGCTCCACTCACAGTCACATACCACCCCCTACCTCCAGGTAGAGGTGTGGCCACACAGCCCCAAGCCATCATGTTAATGAGACACCTAGAGGCTTAGCTATGCCCCTTCCCAGTTACTATATCTGCTGCCCCTCTAAAAGAGGAGCGGGGGTACAATTCCATTCATGCCACTCTCCACATGATGAAAATAAATGTCTTAGAATTATGGACTGTCTCTTCATCTGGACCTGCCATGGGAAGCGAGGGATCTGGCCCTCGATTAATGAGCCATGGCTAATCTCTCACCGAGGGAATCCCAGCGCTCCCAGATGGTACCCTTTCACCCAAGTCTAAGCAGCTAGCCTGGCATCCAAAGCCACAGAGATCCCATCCCAGCAGGAACCCCAGCTGTGCTACAGTTAGCCCTTCTGCGGCACCCTGTGGCGACTGCGGTGCCCCTGACTAGAGAACCCAGGGAGACGGTTGCCTCAAATTTCCAGGGAATGGCTCCCTCCCTCACCCACGGGCAGGGCCCGCAGAGGCTTCCCACATCACCTACCTGCCTGTAGGACTGTGTGGGAAGACGAGTGGTCACTTCCCACATGTCTGCTGTCCCACCCAGAGCCGCAGTGCTCAGGGACAGACATGTGGGACTTAGTTCCACCGTGCTAGAGCTGTTCCCACAGGCCCTACTTCAAAGACTAATATGGAAGAGGGATATAGAATGGTTCCAGACATCAATTTCAGCCTGCACCTGCACATGTACACATGTACATTCACAGATGCAAGCATGAACACAGTCACACACATAACACACACAAATGCACACACATACATAGAGAGAGGAGGGAATGGGAGAGGGACAGATGCATATACTACTTCAGTAAAGGAACATAAGCAACTCCAGGGGTGTTCTTTATGGAGTGAAGTGCAATGATATGAAACAATTTTTGTGTTTTAGATCAGACATACTTGACTGTGCTTTCTTGTTGTTGAGAAAAACCAATAAAAGGTTGTCTTTTCAAATCTTATGATATAATTTCTTAAGATAAACTTTTTAAAGTAATGTCTTTCACTCTAAAATTTTTCACAGAGAAGATAATTATATAACAGGTTGATCAATGCAGGTCTTAAAGTCTTCTGTTGCAGTTGATCAATATCAGTGTTGTTGAACACATTGGACAGTATGTTAGTCATTTTCTTTTCTCCTCAGGACCAGTACAAGCTCTTTCTTTTCATATCCAGTTGTGTATCATATTCTTGCTCTTTAGTGCAATATTTCCAATAAAGTGTTGGGTTTACTTTTATAAAAACTTTTTTTCATTTAGTTATTTCATATACACAGAAATCTAAAGGAATGTGTGAAGGAGAGAACTGACTCCTGAAAATTGTTCTCTGACTCCACACACAGGCATTGACATTAATGAGCACAAATATTAAACTGTCATTTTAAAAATAGTAAAATAAAAATAGTGTGGAATTATGTGACTATTTTTTCACCACTAGTCACTAATGTTCCTTTCAAAAATCTCATTAGAGGTATAAAATGTAAAGAGCCATTACATCGAATGGAAATTTTTTTTGACTTTCATAAGTTATTTCATTTTATTTTTTTATTTTCATATTTTATTTACATTTCAAATGTTTCCCCCTTTTCAGATCACCCCTTTGGACCTCCCCATTCCCTCGGCCCTCCCCCTGCCACTATGGGGATATTCTCTAACTCACCCACTCTCGTCTTCCCTCCTTGTCACACTCCTATACTGGGGAATCTAATACCTTCAGGCCCAAGGGCCTCTCCTCCCTCTGACGGATAACAAGACCGTCCTCTGCCCCATTTATGGCCAGCACCATGGGTCCCTCCATGTGTATTCTTTAGTTGGTGGATCAGTCTCCAGAAGTATCGGGGATCAGGCCAGTTGTCACTTTGCTACCTCCCTGGGGCTGCACACTCCCTCAGCTCCTTCAGTCCTTTCTCCAAGCCCTCCAACCTGGGACCTCACACTCAGTACTACTTTGCTCTGAAGTGACTCTTGGGTATTTCAAACTTTTGGGCTAATAACATCTTAACAGTAAGTACATACCATGCTCATTCTTTTGTGACTGCGTTACCTCGCTCAGGATGATATTTTCAAAATCCATCCATTTGTCTACTAATTTCATGAGGTCATTGTTTTTAATAGCTGAGTAGTATTCCATTGTGTAAATGTACCACATTTTCTGTATCCATTCCTCTGTGGAGGGACATCTGGGTTGTTTCCAACTTCTGGCTATTATAAATACGGCTGCAACGAACATAGTGGGACAAGTGTCTTTATTACATGTTGGAGCATCTTCTGGGTATATGCCCAGGAGTGGAATAGCTGGGTCCACAGGTAGTATTATGTTCATGTTTCTGAGGGTCCCCCAAACTGATTTCCAGAGAGGTTGTATCAATTTGCATTCCCACCAGCAATGGAGGAGTGTTCCTCTTTCTCCACATCCTGGCCAACATCTGCTATCACCTGAGTTTTTGATCTTAGCCATTCTGCCTGGTGTGAGGTGAAATCTCAGGGTTGTTTTGATTTGCATTTCCCTGATGACTAAGGATGCTGAACATTTCACTAGGTGCTTCTCAGCCATTCGAGTTTCCTCAGTTGAGAATTCTCTGTTTAGCTCACTTCCCCAATTTTTGGTAGGGTTATGTGGATCTCTCGAGTCTAGCTTCTTGAGTTCTTTGTATACATTGGATATTAGCCCTCTATCAGATGTAGGATTGGTAAAGATCTTTTCCCAATCTGTAGGTTGCCATTTTGCACTATTCACAGTGTCCTTTGCCTTACAGAAGCTTTGTAATTTTATGAAGTCCCATCTGTCAATTCTTGATCTTAGAGAACAAGCCATTGATGTTCGTTCAAGAACATTTCCCCTGTGCCCAAATGTTCGAGACTCTTCCCCACTTTCTCTTCTATTAGATTCAGTGTATCTGGTTTTATGTGAAGGTCCTTGATCCACTTGGACTTGAGCTTTGTACAGGGAGATAGGAGTGGATCAATTCGCAATCTTCTACATGTATACCGCCAGTTGATCCAGCACCATTTGTTGAAGATGCTGTCTTTTTTCCACTGTATGGTTTTAGCTCCTTTGTCGAAGAACAAGTGACCATATGTGTGTGGGTTCATTTTTGGGTCTTTGATTCTATTCCATTGATATACCTGCCTTTCACTGTACCAATACCATGCAGTTTTTATCACTACTGCTCTGTAGTACAGCTTGAGGTCAGGGAGGCTGATTCCCCCTGAAGACCTTATATTGTTGAGGATAGATTTTGCTATCCTGGGTTTTTTGTTATTCCATATGAATTTGAGAATTGCTCTTTCTAGGTCTATGAAGAATTGAGTTGGAATTTTGATGGGGATAGCATTGAATCTGTATATTGCTTTTGGCAGGATGGCCATTTTAACTATGTTAATCCTGTCGATCCATGAGCATGGGAGATCTTTCTATCTTCTGAGGTCTTCTTCGATTTCTCTCTTCAGAAACTTGAAGTTCTTGTCATATAGATCTTTCACTTGTTTGGATAGTCACACCAAGATATTTTATATTGTTTGTGACAATTATGAAGGGTGTCATTTCCCTAATTTCTTTCTCAGCCTGTTTATCCTTCGAGTATAGGAAGGCTACTGATTTGCTTCAGTTAATTTTGTATCCAGCCACTTTGCTGAAGTTGTTTATCAGCTGTAGCAGATCTCTGGTGGAGTTTTTCAGGTCACTTAAGTATACCATAATATCATCTGCAAATAGTGATATTTTGATTTCTTCCTTTCCAATTTGTATCCCTTTGATTTCCTTTTGTTGCCTGATTGCTCTAGCTAGAACTTCAAGTATTATATTGAATAGGTAGGGAGAGAGAGGGCAGCCTTGTCTAGTCCCTGATTTTAGTGGGATTGCTTCGAGTTTCCCTCCATTTAGTTTGATGTTGGCCACTGGTTTGCTGTATATTGCTTTTACTAAGTTTAGCTATGATCCTTGAAGTCCTGATCTTTCCAAGACTTTTATCATGAAGGGATGTTGAATTGTGTCAAATGCTTTTCCAGCATCTAACGAAATGACCATGTGGTTTTTTTTCTTTGAGTTTGTTTATGTAGTGGGTTATGTTAATAGATTTCTGGGCATTGAACCATCCCTGCTTCCCTGGGATGAAGCCTACTTGATCATGGTGAATGATCGTTTTGATGTGTTCTTGGATTCAGTTTGCAAGAATTTTATTGAGTATTTTTGCATCAATATTCATAAGGGAAATGGTCTGAAGATTTCTTTTATTGTTGGGTTTTTGTGGGGTTTGCTATCAGTGTGACCTCATAGAATGATTTGGGTAGTGTTCCTTCCGTTTCTATTTTATGGAATAACTTGAAGAGTATTGGTATTAGGTCTTCGTTGAAGGTCTGATAGAATTCTGCGCTGAACCCATCTGGTCCTGGGCTTTTTTTGGTTGGGAGACTGTTAATGATTGCTTCTATTTCTTTAGGGGTTATGGAACTGTTTAGATGGTTTATCTGATCCTGATTTAACTTTGGTAATTGGTATCTGTCTAGAAACTTGTCCATTTCCTCCAGATTTTCCAATTTTGTTGCATATAAGCTTTTGTAGTAGGATCTGATGATTTTTTTAAATTTCCTCAGAGTCTGTTGTTATATCTCCATTTTCATTTCTAATTTTGCTAATTTGGATGCTGTCTCTGTGCCCTCTGGTTAGTCTGGCTATGGGTTTATCTATCTTGTTGATTTTCTCAAAGAACCAGCTCTTGGTTTTGTTGATTCTTTGTGTAGTTCTTTTAGTTTCCACTTGGTTGATTTCAGCCCGTAATTTGATTATGTCCTGCCTTCTACTCCTCTTGGGTGTATTAGCTTCTTTTTGTTCTAGAACTTTCAGATGTGCTGTTAAGCTGTTAGTGTATGCTCTCTCCAGTCTTTTTGGAGGCATTCAGAGCTATGAGTTTTCCTCTTAACACTGCTTTCGTTGTGTCCCATAGGTTTGGGTAAGTTGTATTTTCATTTTCATTGAATTCTAGGAAGTCTTTAATTTCCTTCTTTATTTCTTCCTTGACCAAGCTATCATTGAGCAGAGCATTGTTCAGCTCCATGTGTATGTGGGCTTTCTGTTGTTGTTATTGCCATTGAAGACCAACCTTAATCCATAGTGATCTGATAGGAGCCATGGGATTATTTCAATCCTCTTATATCTGTTGAGGTTTGTTTTGTCACCAATTATATGATAAATTTTGGAGAAGGTACCATGAGGTGCTGAGAAGAAGGTATATTCTTTTGCTGCAGGATGAAATGTTCTATAGATATCTGTTAAACCCATTTGGTTCATAGCATCTGTTAGTTTCATTGTGTCTCTGTTTAATTTATGTTTCCATGATCTGTCCATTGTTGATAGTGGGGTGTTATTGTGTGAGGTGCAATGTGTCCTTTGAGCTTTAGTAGAGTTTCTTTTACGAAAGTGGGAGCTCTTGCATTCAGGGCATAGATGTTCAGAATTGAGAGTTCTTCTTGGTAGATTTTTCCTTTGATGAGTATGAAGTGTCCTTCCTCATCCTTTTTGCTGAATTTTGGTTTTAAGTCAATTTTATCTGATATTAGAATGGCTACTCCAGCCTGTTTCTTGGGGCCATTTGCTTGGAAAATTGTTTTCCAGCCCTTTACTCTGAGGTAGTGTTTATCTTTAACACGGAGGTGCATTTCCTGGATACAGCAAAATGCTGGGTCCTGTTTATGAATCCAGTCTGTCAGTTTATGTCTTTTTATTGGGGAGTTGAGACCATTGATGTTAAGAGATATTAAAGAATAGTGATTGTTATTTCCTGTTATTTTTGATGTTGTTTATATTGTTTGTGTGGCTATCTTCTTTTGAGTTTGTTGAAAGATTACTTTCTTCCTTTTTCTTGAGTGTAGTTTCCCTCCTTGAGTTGGCGTTTCCCATGTATTATTCTTTGTAAGGCTGGGTTTGTGGAAACATACTGTGCATATTTGGATTTGTCGTAGAATATTTTGGTTTCACCATCTATGATTATTGAGAGTTTTTCTGGGTATAGCATCCTGGGCTGGCATTTGTGTTCTATTAGAGTCTGAATGAGATCTACCCAGGATCTTCTAGCTTTCATAGTTTCTGGTGAGAAGTCTGGTGTAATTCTGATAGGTCTGCCTTTATATGTTACTTGCCCCGTTTCCCTTACTGCTTTTAATATTCTTTCCTTGTTTTGTGTATTTGGTGTTTTGACTATAATGTGATGGGAGGAATTTCTTTTCTGGTTCAATCTATTTGGAGTTCTGTAGGCATCTTGTATATTTATGTTCATCTCTTTCTTTAGGTTAGGGAAGTTTTCATCTATAATTTTGTTGAAGATATTTACTGGTCCTTTAAGTTGGGAGTCTTCACTCTCTTTTCTACCTATTATCCTCAGGTTCTGTCTTCTCATTGCATCCTGGATATCTTGGATGTTTTGGGTTAGGAGTTTTGTGGATTTTGTGTTTTCTTTGACTGTTATGTCCATGTTTTCTATGATATCTTCTGCACCTGAGATTCTCCCATCTCTTGTATTCTGTTGATGTTTACATCTATGACTCCTGATTTCTTTCCTAAGTTCTCTAACTCCAGGGTTGTCTCCCTTTGTGATTTCTTTATTGTTTCTATTTCTGTTTTTAATTCCTGAATTGTTTTGTTCATTTGTTTGATTGTGTTTTCCTGTAATTCTGCCCGTTTGACTGTGTTTTCCTGTAATTCTTCAAGGGATTTTTGTGTGTCCTCTTTAAGGGCTTCCAGTCGTTTACCTGTGTTCTCTTGTATTTCTTTAAGGGAGTTATTTATTTCCTTCTTAAAATCTTCTATCATCCTCTTAATAAGTGATTTTAACTCTGTGTCTTCCTTTTCTGGTGTGTTGGGGTATCCAGGGCTGGCTGTGGTGGGAGAGCTGGGTTCTGATGAAGCCAAGTAGTCTTGGTTTCTGTTCCTCGTGTTCTTGCCTTTCGCCATCTGATTATCTCTGGTGTTAGCTGGTCTTTCTCTCTTTGACTGTGGCTTGTCTTTCCTTCAAGCTCAGATGCCAATAATCCTGGGAGACCAGTTCTCTCTTCCAGCTGTTCTTCAGATCCTATGTCTGGAGTCCTTCTGTTGCCGGCTCCTCAGCGTAAGTGGGAGGGTAGATTTCTCCCTGCACTGCTTGTATGATGGGCCAGTTGGGGTTTCTGGCCACAGGTGGAAGCAGGCAGGCTCTTACCTCCTGTCTTTTCCTCAGTCCCTGCATCTGGAGCCTGCCTCCCACTGGCTCCTCAGCACAAGTAGGCAGGTAGCTTTCCTCCTGCACTGCTTGTATATGGAGGCCTAGTGGGCCAGGCGGGTGTCTCTGGCCACAGGTGGAAGCAGGCAGGCTCTTACCTCCCAGCTTTTCCTCAGTCCCTGTGTCTGAACTTGAATGGAAATTTTTAAAGATAAAAGTGATACTCTAATAGTTCTGACAAAAATGTGGCTTGATGACAGGTAATAGAAAGACTACAATCAACAAGTATTGTGAATAACAAAAGCACAACCATTCTGTAATTCAAGCCAGAACATTCCTTTTTTATTGGTTATTTTATTTATTTACATTTCAAATGTTATACCCCTTCCCAGTTTTCTCTCTGCAAGTCCCCTAACCTATCCCCTCTCCTCTGCTTCCATGAGGTCGCTCCCCCACCCACCCACCCACCCTCTCTTGCCTCACTGCCCTAGCATTCTCCTACACTGAGGCATCAAGCCTTCACAGGACCAAGGGCCTCCCATCCCACTGATGCCAGACAAGGCCATCTTCTGCTACATATGTGGCTGGAGCCATGGATCCCTCCATGTATACTCTTTGGTTGGTGGTTTAGTCCTTGGGAGCTCTGGCAGGTCTGGTTGGTTGAAACTGTTGTTATTCCTATGGAGTTGCAAACCCCTTCAGCTCCCTCAGTTCTTTCCCTAACTCCTCCATTGGGGTCCCTGTACCCAGTCTGATGGCTGGCTGCAAGCATCTGCATCTGTATTGGCCAGAGTCTTCAGTCTCTCAGCAGACAGCTATGTCATGCTCCTGCCAATAAGCACTCCTTTGCATCAGCAATAGTGTCTGGGTTTGGTGTCTTTATATGGGATAAGCCAGAATATTCTTGTTGTGAGGCTCTCCTGTACATCATATCACATTTAGCATCACACTCATCTCACTCTCCTGGGTGACAAAGATGTCTTACAACAAGGCTAAATGTCCTTTGGGAAACCAAGTCACTCCTGTTTGAGAACTCTGTTTGAGACTAAGAAATTATTTTACTTCTGTGGTATAATAGTAAATTAATAAGAAAGAATATGGAAGACCATCTAAAATATGGCACATATCTATTACAAAATTTCATGCATACCTTGAAATAAATTACCTGCTTTATAATATTTTATTTCCAGGCCTCTGGAGATTTTTTTGTGTGTGTGAGGAGAGAAGGAAACCCACAAAACACACGGCAATACACAAAGAAGGTATTTGCCATGGGTTTAGCACAAAAAAATGAATACAGTTTATTAATGCAGCTGTATGAAAGATGTGAGACATAACTATCGCTATAATATAACAAACTTTTGATGGAAAGTAAGAACATATACTACAGACACCACCAGCATTCATATTCATGAAACTAGTATTGTAGTTTTTCATTTTATTTATGGATTTTAAAATTTTAACTTTTCTGGTTTATTAAGGCATTATCATGTTAATTTCTAAAAATTTGACATTTGCTTTCATGTATATGATGATTTTTAGAGTTTATATTTGTTCATTCTACCACTTCTTCCACTTCATAAGTTACACAGATACATGTGGAGTAAGTCTCTTGTGTATTGAATTTGAGGGCACAAAAACATAAAAGGGAGGCAATTAGTGTTGTTTTAAAATTTATCTCTATCACACTGATCTTTAGTATGATGTCTAGCTGCCATGACACTACAGCATGACTGTGTGGTATACAGTGTGAATGTTTGGCACTTATGTTTAATGTGTAATAAAATCTAGTCAATCAGCATTTATGGCTCAAGAAATGTTCATCATTACATTGTGTTAGGGTTATTTAAATTCCTCTGTTCTAATTTTTATTAGTTTAAAAATAAATGCTTAGATTCACAAGTCCCTTGTCTCCCAAATTCGGGTAATCCCTCCCCCTGGGTGGGGATATCCCAGGAGTCAAGGCCCACTGCTAACTTACAGAGATCAAAGATAAGGTTTGGACACCAGATATAAGGTCATGTTTCTCTGTAGTGGACCAGGCTACATCTCTAGTGGCTGAAAGTACTTGCCAAGTCACTTTGGTAGGGTTGTGGGGGTTGTTAAAGCTCAGTACCAGAAGGAAGATACACCATAGCCATCTCATGACTTCTCTGACCTTGCAGAAGGGCAGGTGATCTTGAGCTTGATGGGGTTGCTCAGGTGTCTAGTTGCTATCCAATTGGCATCAGGTGCAAGTGCTAGTCTGATATGAGTTACTCTGTCCACTTTATTGGTGGTTGGGGTGGTCAACAACCCCAGGAATGGCCCTTTCCACTTTGCTTCCAAGTTTTCAGCATGATGTCTCTTAACATATACCCAATCTCCAACTTGGTACTCATGTGGAACCACTGGGGTACCTGCGTTATACAGGGCAATAAAGGCAGGCCACAATTCCTGGTGGCTAATCTGGAAAGCTTTCAATCAAGCCATAAGATCATTGTCAGCCTGAAAAGTTACCTGGATGTGGGGGACAAGGGACTTGTGAATCTAAACTTGTGTCCCAGAAGCTGCCTTGGAGGGTGGGGCTTTGGCTTTGGACACCTGAAGTTGAGGAGTGTCCTGTGAGAAACCCTCACATATATGTACCCCCAAGATGGGAGAAGCCAGCAGCAGGCCCATCAGTGTTGGGGGGCCAACCACTTTTTCTGTGCTACCCGTGGGTGTGACCTACTAGGAAGCACATACTGGAGACCATTCCAGTGGTAGTTAAAGTTCAATGGCCAAGGTGAGAGAAGGGCCAGCCAAGCAGAAGAAAGAAAGAGAACAGATTCAGGGCTGGTTCAGAATCTTGGTTTAACTCCTCCCCTCAGAGTTAACCACTGACAGGACTTGAAGAATGAGTTAGTTATCCAAGACCCCTGAGCGAAGCACCAGGCCTAGAGCTTGTACAAGAAAAGGGGGGAAATGAGAGACCCTAAAGGCTTTTTCCAGTCCTACACCCTCTTACAGCTTCCCCCTTCCAGCCTGGGGTCAAGGCTAGGCCAAGTTCTCCACTCATAGGAACATTCTTGAGTAAAAAAATTCTCAGAATGTACTGACTAATAGTCATTTGACCCTCTGGAAAGTCTCAAGTAGAGTTCAAATGTGTGTCATGCCTACTAGCCAATAGATTTAAAGGTCAATATGCTTAGCCAATAAGCTTGAACTCCTGCCCCTAAAATGTGTAAAAACTTCTTGTAATAACCATTTGGGGTCACCTTCTTGTCACTTGCCTAGAGGGACGGATTGAGGGTTGTTTCTGACGTGCTGAAAAATAAACCTCTTGCTTTTGCATCAAAAAATAAATGTTTTAAAAACATATTATGAGAAAATATATGCTGTATTAGAGTAGTTACCTCCACACCCTGAGAACATGAAAACAAAATAATGTCTACTTACAGCTTCTGTTTTTTAATATCTACACATCTTTGTCAGTGTGATTATGTATTTTGTATGTGGTTTTGTAGAAACCATAATTTTTATTAGTTATATTTCTGATTATTCTTATCACATAAGTATTTCCCATACTGATTTTAATGTTATTTCAACTGGATGGACATAATTTATCAGTCACTTATGGTTGAAAATATTTAGTGTTTTGACATTTTTACAAAATAGTGTTTCAAAAACATATTGCAAAACAAAGTTTTAATAATTGGTAGTTTTGAGAAAATTCTCCTGGGTATGTTGTGGAGTCATCAGTGAGGGTAGATGGTAAGGAAGATTTGGTGGAAACAGTCCCAGAGGGTAATTTGTTTGTTGACAAGCACTCCTCAGAGGAGAGATTCTGGACTTCTATACTGAAAAATTATCCTTATAATGGCTGGAGATTTTGCATATCAATTACAGTTAGTAGGTCATCCATTTCAATTCATAGCATGCCTCTGCAAGAAACTTAAACGCAAGAAACCATGATGTGACCGAGTCTCCCTCTGTCTTGCATTTTAACAACATTCAGACTACTGTATTGACCATCATTTTCTGGCACCAGCTTTCATTACATTTTGTCTTTCTCACTGTCTCCTTGGTGGCTTAAACATCTGAAACAAACAGATACCAATGAATTTGGCATTAACAGGGTAAAATAAAACCCCTGGCTACATGAAGTCTCTGTTTCAATGTCATCTTCCGTGTTATTCTTATCCCAACACTTATAAGATTAGCATCCCCTGTAGTTGAAGGAATAGGCAAATAGTCACAAGATTAATATGCACAAAGCCTAGGTTTGATCCTCAGACACATTTGTAAGCATTTACACGCAGACACAGACATCCACAAACATGTACATGGAGAGACTCAGATATGTACACAAACAAACACAGAGAAGCACACACAGACACACAGATACAAAGATACACACATAGCCAAATACAACGGCATGTACACAAGGACACACAGTTACACAGACACACTTCATTGGGCTATCAATTATTTTTCTTTTTTAAAACAATATTTTATATGTATTCTTCGAAAATTTCATACATATATGCCACATAGCTCAATCATATCACCAACTTTTCCTATCCCATCTGCTCCAGGACCAACACCTCTTTCTCCCAGCAGTCATACCCTCTCTTTTTATAATATCCCGTTAAGTCCAATTGGAGCTCCTATATGTGTAAGGATGTAGGACAATCCTCTGAGATGTGAGTAATACAGCAGTGGTCCCAATCTCAAAGGAAAGTATTTTCCCCCCACCCTCCACCCCCCACCAGTAGTCATTAACTGCCAATAATTCCTTTGCTGGGAGTTAGTCCCTGCCATAACCATTCTTGTTCTTTTAGACTGGCTTGATTTTATGCAGATCTCTTCTAGGTAACTACAGGTGCTATGAAATCATGTGAATGACAGTTATACCATTCCCAGAGGCCAGCCGTTCCTAGCTCTCCTCATCCTCTGGTTCTTATCTTTTCTCTTATGTTCTCTTGGTTCTATTATCATTGATGTTCACTGAGCCTTGGATGCAGGGAGGTTGATGCAGATGTCTGATCTACATCTCACAGTCTCTTATTCTCAGCATTTCCACTAGTTTATAAAGCTCTTTATTCACCACTACTCCACACCAAAAAGAAGCTACTCTGACCCAGGTTAATAGCAAGACAAATTTATGGATATAAATGTGTATATGTAGAAAGCAGTTTTACAAAACAATCCCTAAGAAAAATAACAGTAGCATGTTCTGTATAAGGACCTATAACTCTTCTAGGCATTTTTGTACATGTGTTTTACAGTATTTACCATGATTTCCTTTTTGTGGAGCAGGCCTTGAATCCTAATTTTTATCAGCAAGTCTCACACAGTTGTAGCCTGTGGTGGTAATGAACTCATAGTAATCCTTTTGCTTCAGCCTCCAAAGTGTCTGGATTATACTTATAAGCTTTAGCCTTTAATTATTGCTTGGTGCCTGTAATGTGGTCCCTTCCTATATATTACTAAGTGTTAAAAAGAAAATTCTTATTAAATCTATAATATATATGATCTCTCAGGGAAAAGGGCTCATAGAGAGATAGGAATTCCTAAGTCATAGCACAGAATGTCCTAAAAGCATTAGATCCATGGCAAAGTGCAAATTATTTGCTAAAAATATTATTTTTATCTATGTGAAAAGTATCTATTTATGTGGAGAATAGCTGTTGTGTTTTCTCTTTATTTCTAGAAAAAATCAACACATGGACTCAAGGAACATGATAAGTTTCAGAATTTCTTCTTCTGGGATTTTTAGAAAACAAAGACCTGCAACCCCGTATTTATAGTCTTTTCCTCTCTACGTACCTGGTTACTGTTGTTGGGAACATGTTTATTATCCTGGCTATCATCTCAGGCCCCCATCTGCATACCCCATGTATTTCTTCATCTCTAACCTGTCCTTTGTGGACATCTGTTTCATTTCAACTACTGTTCCAAAGCTGTTAGTGAACATCCAGACCCAAAATAAGGTCATCACCTATGCAAGGTGCATTACCCAGATATAATTTTTTTTTGCTTTTTGTAGAATTGGACAATTTCTTGCTGACTATCATGGCCATGACTGTTATGAGGACATCTGTCACCCTATGCACTACACAGTTATCATGAACTACCAGCTCTGTGGATTTCTGGTTCTGGTGTCTTGGATTGTAAGTGTTCTGCATGCCTTGTGTTAAAGCTTAATGATGTTGGAGCTGCCCTTCTGCACACAGCTGGAAATCCCACACTTCTTCTGTGAACCTAATCAGGTGATTCAACTTACTTGTTCTGATGCATTTCATAATGATCTGGTGATATATTTTACACTTGTGCTGATGGCTACTTCTCTTCTTGCTGGTATCTTCTATTCTTATTTCAAGATAGTGTCCTCCATATGTGCAATATACTCAGTACATGGGAAGTACAAAGCATTCTCCACTGTGCATATCATCTATTAGTTGTCTCTTTATTTTACTGCACAGGCCTTGGAGTGTACCTCAGCTCTGCTGCAAACCACAGCTCACAAGCAAGTGCAAAAGCCTCAGTCATGTACACTGTAGTTATTCCTATGATGAACCCTTTCATCTCTAGTCTCAGGAATAACGATGTTAAGAGTGCCTATGAAAAGACTCTTTGTGAGGAAATTATAAGGAGTCCCACCTTTCCCACTTCATGTTCCTCCTAGCTTTATGTTATCTCATTTGTTTTCCTTTCTGTTATTAATAACCTTATGAGGAAAATTTATGGTTCCTATATGCATGTGGCCTTGCCCTGGAGCATCTACTATTCACAACATCTCCAAGGGAAAGAGACTTCTGGAGCCTGGAACTCTAGTCAGATGGTAACAAACTTCATTCTGTTTACTTTCTGAAGTTCTTATCATTTGATTTCAATTTCACATGGCAAGCCACTCACGTGATTAAGATTTATGCTCTGGAACTCTCAGAGACTGAGTCACCAACCAAAGAGGATACATAAGCTGGACCGAGGACCTTGACACATATGTAGCAGATGTGCAGCTCAGTCCCCATGTGGCTCCCCAACAATTGGAGCAGGGGCTGCCATTAAAGCTATTGCCTGTCTGTGGGATAGTTTCCCAACTGGGCTGCCATGTCTCATCTCAGTGGAAAAAGGTGCTTCTGCAGAGATGTAATATGCCAGAGTAGGGAAATATCCTGGAGGCTCTCCTTCTCTGAGAAGGGGATGGGGGATGGGGACTCTGTAAGGGTAAATAAAGAGGGGGGCAGCCATTGGCTTATATAATAAAAAAGTCAATAAATTAATGGGACATTTTCTGTTCTCTGTTACTGAAACTATTTTCCTAGTGCCCTCTCCCAAAGTTTTTGCAAAATGACAAGAACGGTTTAGAAATACAAATTTATATAAAGGACAAATATACTTTAAAAACCCATAATTTGTTCTCACAAGTCATATATCTTTACTGAGAAACACTTCTTTGTTTCATGAGATTAATTATACATATAAAAATTGCTAAATATGTAAATCATGTAATTATGAGTATATGAAAATTTGCAGTTTTCTCTTTTGCATATTATATTCTTTATCTTGGCTTTTAAAATATTTCTTTTTATTTAATTTTTTTTGCAATCCATATTTTATTCCCTTCCTCCTCCCCATCCATCCTCCAACTGTTTCACATCCCATACCCCATCCTCACATCCCAGTCTCCACGAGGATGTCCCTATACCCCCCACCTCTAAACTCCCTGGGGCTTCCAGTCTCTTGAAGGTTTGATGCATCTTCTCTGACTGAGCCCAGACTCAGAAGTTCTCTGCTGTATATGCGTTGGGGACCTCATATCAGCTGGTGTATGCTGCCTGGTTGTTGTCCAGTGTCTGAGAGAGCTCCGGTGTCCAGGTTAATTGAGACTGCTGTTCTTCCTACAGGGTGGCCCTCCTCCTCAGCTTCTTCCAGCTTTTCCCTAATTCAACTACAGGGGTCAACAGCTTCTGTCCATTGTCTAGGTGCAAATATCTGCATCTGACTCTTTCAGCTACTTGTTGGGTCTTTCAGAGGGCAGTCATGATAGGTCCCTTTTTGTGAGTGCTCCATAGCCTCAGAAGTAGTGTCAGGCCTTGGGACCTCCCTTTGAGCTGGATCCCATTTTGGGTCTGTTGCTGGAACTTCTTTTCCTCAGGCTCCTCTCCATTTCCATCCGTGCAGTTCTTCTCAGACAGGAACAATTATGGGTCAGAGTTTTGACTGTGGGATGCCAACTCCCTCCCTAACTTGATGCCCTGTCTTCCTGCTGGAGGTGGGTCCTATATGTTCCCTCTCCCTAATGTAGGGAATTTCATCTCAGGTCGCTCCCTTTGCGTCCTGAGAGTCTCTCACCTCCCAGGTCTCTGGTGCATTCTGGAAGGTCCCCCCACCCCAACCTCCTACCTCCCGAGGTTGCCTGTTTCCATTCTTTCTGCTGGCCCCCAGGGATTTCAGTCCCTTTCTCTCATCCAATACCAGATCAGTTACCCTCTCCCCTCGCATCCCATACAGTTTTCTTCCCAGGTCTTTTCCTCCCCATTTGTGATTGCTTTCTTCTCCTTCCCAAGTGAAACTGAGGGATCCTCACTTGGGCCCTTCAGCTTGCTGACCTTTTTTTCTAACATCAACTTATCAGTGAGTACACACCATGCATGTCCTTTCAGGTCTGAGTTACCTCCCTCAGGATGATATTTCCTAGTTCCATCCATTTGCCTGCAAAACTCAGGATGTCCTCATTCTTAATAGCTGAGTAGTATTCCAGTGTGTAAATGAACCACATTTTCTGTGTCCATTCTTCCATTGTGGGACATCTGGGTTGTTTCCAGCTTCTGGCTATCACAAACAAGGCTGCTGTGAACATAGTAGAACAAGTGCCCCTGTGGCCTGGTGGGGCATCTTTTGGGTATATTCCCAAGAGTGGTTTAGCTGGATCTTCAGGTAGATCTATTTCCAATTTTCTGAGGAACCTCCAGATTGATTTCCAGAGTTGTACCTGTTTGCAATCCCATCAGCAATGGAGGCGTGTTCCTTTTTCTCGACATCCTTGCCAACATGTGATGTCACCTGCAGTTTTGATCTTAGCCATTCTGATTGGTGTAAGATAGACTCTCAGGGTTGTTTTGATTTGCATTTCTCTGATTACTAAGGACATTGACTATTTCTTTAGGTGTTTCTCAGCCATTTGAGAATCCTTTGTTGTGAATTCTTGGTTTAGCTCTATACCCCATTTTTTGATTGGGTTGTTTGGTTTGTTGGTGGTTAGCTTCTTGAGTTCTTTATATATTTTGGATATTAGCCCTCTATAGGATGTGGTGTTAGTCAAGATTTTTTTCCCCCATCTGTAGGTTGCAGATTTGTCTTATTGACTATGTCCTTTGCATTACAGAAGCTTCCTAATTTCGTGAGGTCCCATTTATCAATTCTTGATCTTAGAGAGTGAGCCATTGGAGTTCTGTTTAGAAAATTTCCCCCTGTGTCAATGCATTCAAGTCTCTTTCCCACTTTCTCTTCAGTTAGATTCAGTGTATTGGGTTTTATGTTGAGGTCCTTGATCCACTTGGTCTTGAGCTTTGTGCATGGCGACAAATATGGGTCTATTTTCATTTTCTACATACAGACAGTCAGGTAGACCAGCACCATTTAGTGAAGATGCTTTCTTTCTTCCACTGTAAATGTTTGGCTTCTTCATCAAAGATCTAGTCTGCATAAGTGTGTGGTTTTATTTCTGTATCTCCAATTCTATTCCATTGATCAATGTGTCTGTTTCTGTATCAATACCATGCAGTTTTTATCACTATTGCTCTGTGGTAAAGCTTGAGGTGAGGAATGGTGATTCCCTTAGCCGTTCTTTTGTTGTTAAGAATTGTTTTTGCTATTCTGGTTTTTTTGCCTTTCCAGATGAATTTGAGAATTGCTCTTTCCATATCTATGAAGAATTGTGTTGGGATTTTGACAGGGATTGCACTGACTCTGTAGATTGCTTTTGGTAGGATGGCCAGTTTTACTATGTTATTTCTGTCAGTCCATGAGCATGGGAGATCTCTCCATTTTCTGAGATCTTCCTTGATTTCTTTCTTGAGAGACTTGAAGTTATTGTCATGCAAATCTTTCACTTGTTTGCTTAGAGTTACACCAAGATACTTTATATTATTTGTGGCTATTATGAAGCTAGTTGTTTCCCTAATTTCTTTCTCAGTCTGTTTATCATCTATGTAAAGGAAGGCTACTGATTTGTTTGAGTTAACTTTATATCTAGCCACTTGGCTGAAGTTGTTTATCAGGTGTAGGAATTCTCTGGTAGAGTTTTGAGGGTCGATTATGTGTAGTAGCATATCATCTGCAAATAATGATACATTTATTTCTTCTTTGCCAATTTGTATCCCTTTATCTCTTTTTGTTTTCTTATCATTCTATCTAGCACTTCCAGGATATTAAATAGATATGGGGAGAGTGGGCATCCTTGTCTTGTCCCCGATTTTAGTGGGATTGCTTCAAGTATCTCTCCATTTAATTTGATATTGACTGTTTGTTTGCACTAAATTGCTCTTATTATGTTTTGGTAAGGGCCTTGAATTCATGATTTCTCTAATACTTACATGAAAGGGTGTTGTATTTTGTCAAATTCTTTTTCTGCACTAAGGAGATGATAATGTGATTTTTTTTCTTTGAGTTTGTTTATATAGTGCATTATGTTAATGGGTTTTCATATATTGAACCAACCTTGCATCCCTGGGATGAAACCTACTTGATTGTGGTGAATAATGGTTTTGATGTGTTCTTGGATTCTGTTTGCAAGAATTTTAATAAGTATATTTGCATCAACATTCATAAGCAAGATTTGTCTGAAGTTCTCTTTTTGGTTGGACCCTTGTGTGTTTTAGGTATTCGAGTAATTGTGGCTTCATAGAATGAATTAGGTAGTGTTTCTTCTGTATCTATTTTATGGAATAGTTTGAGAAATATTGGTATTAGGTCTTCTAGGTATGTCAGTTAAAATTCTGCCCTAAATCTGTCTGGCCCTGGGCTTTTTTGGTTGGGAGATTTTTACTGAGTTCTTCTATTTCTTTATTGGATATGGACCTATTCAGATAGTTTACCTGCTCTTCATTTAACTTTGTTATATGGTATCTGTGAAGAAAACCATCCATTTTATCTAGATTTTCCAGTTTTGTTGAGTATAGGCTTTTGTAGTAGGATTTGATGATTTTTTTTTTTGAAATTTCTCCATTTCTGTTATGTATCATTTCCTTTCCTTTTCATTTCTGATTTTGTTAATTTGGATACTGCCTCTAGGCCCTTTAGTTTGTTTGGCTAGGGGTTTATCTCTCTTGTTGATTCTCTCAAAGATCCAGCTTTTGGTTTTGTTGATTCTTTGTATTGTTTTCTTTGTTTCTATTTGATTTATTTCAGCCTGGAGTTTCACTATTTCCTGCCATCTACTCCACTTGGGTGTGTTTGCTACTTTTTGCTCTAGAGCTCTCAGGTGTGTTGTCAAGTTGCCTTATGTAAGATCTCTCCAGTTTCTTTACCAGGGCAGTTAGTGCTATGAATTTTCCTCTTAGCACTAATTTCATTGTGTCTCATAAGTTTGGGCATGATGTGTCAACATTTTCATTAAATTCCAGGAAGTATTTAATTTCTTTATTTCTTCCCTGACCCAATTATCATTGAGTAGACTTGGTCAGTTTCCACATGTATGTGTTCTTTCTGTTGTTTCTGCTGTTATTGAAGACCAGTCTCAGGCCATGGTAATCCGATAGGATGCATGGGATTATTTCAATTCTTCTTATATCTGTTGAGTCTTGTTTTGTGACCAATTATATGGTTGATTTTGGAGAAGCTACCATGAGGTGATGAGAAGATGATGTATTCTTTTGTTTTAGGTGAAATGTTCTGGAGATATTTGTTAAATCCATTTGGTTCATAACCACTAGTAGTTTCACTGTGTCTCTGTTTAGTTTCTGTTTCAATGACCTGTCCATTGGTGATAGTGGGGTGTTGAAGTCTCCCATTACTATTGTGTGGGGTTCAATGTGTGTTTTGAGCTTTATTAAAGTTTATTTTATGAATGTGGGTGCCCTTGCATTTGGGGCATAGATGATCAGAATTGAGACTTTCTCTTGGTGAATGTTCCTTTTGATGAATATGAAGTGTCCTTTCTTGTCATGCTTGATAACTTTTGGTTGAAAGTCTATATTTTGGATATTAAGATGGCAACTTAAGCTTGTTTCTTGGAACCATTTGCTTGGAAGACCCTTTTCCATACTTTTAATCTGAGATAATGTTTGTCTTTTTATTGAGTTATGTTTCTCGTATGTAGTAAAATGCTGGATCTTGCTTACATATCTAGTCTGTTAGCTTATGTCTTTTTATAGGTGAGTTGAGTCCATTATTATTGTGAGATATTAAAGACAGATCACTGTTGGTTCCTGTTATGTTTTTGTAGGTGGCTCTATTTGCTTATGGCTCTCTCCTTTTGTCTTTGTTTTGAGATGCTTAATATCTTTTCTTTTCTTTTCTTTGGTGTAGGTACTTTCTTTGTGTTAGAGTTTTCCTTGTAGGATTCTATGTAGGGCTTGATTGGTAGATAGATACTGTTTGATTTTGGTTTTGTCCTGGAATGTTTTGGTTTCTCCATCTATGTTGATTGGGAGTTTTGCTGGGTATATTAGCCTGGGCTGGCATTTGTGTTCTCTTAGAGTCTGCATGACCTCTGACCAGGCTCTTCTGGATTCCATAGTCTCTGTTGAGAAGTCTGGTGTAATTCTGATAGGTCTACCTTTGTATGTTACTTGGCCCTTTTCCCTTGCAGCTTTTAATATTCTTCCTTTGTTCTGTGGTTTTAGTGTTTTGATTATTATATAATGAGAAGATTTTCTTTTCTGGTCCCATTTATTTGGTGTTCTACAGGCTTCTTGTACCATTATGGCCATCTCTTTCTTTAGGTTGGGGAAATTTTCTTCTATGATTTTGTTGAAGATGTTTTTTAGGTCCTTTGAGCTGGGAATCTTTGTTCTGCTCTATTCCAATTATTTTTAGATTTGGTCTTTTCATTGTGTCCTGAATCTCCTGGATGCTTTGGGTTAGGAGTTCTTTATGTTTTGGATTTCCTTTGAGAGTTGTATCAATCTCTTCTATGGTATCTTTTACACCTGAGATTCTCTTTTCTATCACTTGCATTCTGTTGGTGATACTTACATCTGTAATTCCTGACCTCTTCCCAGGTTTTCTATTTTCAGGTTTGCCTCCATTTGTGTTTGCTTTATTGTTTCCACATCCACTTTTAGGTTTTGGACCACTTTATTCAATTCCTTCACCTGTTTGATTGTATTTTCTTGTATTTCTTTAAGGGATTTATTTGTTTTCTTTTTAAGGGCTTCTACCTGTTTATCTGTTTTTTTCCTGTATTTCTTTCAGCGAGTTATTTATATCCTCCTTAAAGGACTCTATTATCTTCATGAGATAGGATTTTAGGTCAGATTCTTGATTTTCAGGTGTATTTATTCAGGGCTTGCTGTGGTGGGAGAACTGAGTTTTTGATGATGCCCATGTTTATTGGCTTCTGTTACTTATGGTCTTGTGCTTGCCTCTTGTCTTCTGGCTATTCCTGCTGTCTGGAGCCTGCCTGTTTTGTTCCTGGGTTACTTCAGGTCTTCTGGTAGGCATGCAACCCTGGCTGTAGCAGACTTCCTATGGGACCTTCCAACTGGTGGGTCTTCAGAGGAGCAGAGAACCTGCTGATCTGTTGCCCTGGCTGCAGTAGATCTCCTGGGTGACCTGCACACTGTTCAGAGGAACAGTCATGCTGTTGTCCTGTATGAAGCTGTTCTCCAAGGGGCGGGCTAAGGACTGTGGTTTCTGTTTCCCTGTATGCAGCAGAACTCCAGGGAGGCTTTTAGTTCATTAGGTCAGTTGTCCTGCATGCCCCAGAAATGACTCCAGACTGTGATGTTGGTTGTCCAGTTGCCTGTGTACAGAGGAACTCCTGGGATGCTTTCAAGCTGTGGTATCTTCAGGGGCACAGACAAGCTGGCAATCAGTTTCTCAGTTGCCTTGGGTACACCAGATCTCCTGAGATGCCTCAGGCTGTGGTGTCAGTTGCCCTGAGTGCATCTGATCTTCTGGAATGCCTCAGGATATGGTGTCTTCAGGGGAGCAGACTAGCTAGTAGTCTGACCCAGCAGTAAAGACTGGGCAGAAGGGGAGTGGAATTCAGCAAGTGGGGCTTTGGGGGGTAATAGGTCCTGAGTCTACTGGGCTCCCAATGGCAGCTATGGGACTTTGGGAGGGTTCTTACCAAATGTTCTGAGTGCAGCAAATCTTCGGAGATGCCTCAGGATATGGTGTCTTCAAGGAAGCTGACTAGCTAGCAGTCTGTCCCAGCAGAAAGGTTATCTTGTCTTCTTCACTCTCCCATTTTCTCTCTCTCTCTCTCTCTCTCTCTCTCTCTCTCTCCCTCTCCCTTGTGTGTGTGTGCGTGTGTGTGTGTGTGTGCATGTGTGTGTGTATGTGTGTGTGAGTTTGGGCTCACATATGTGTAGGAGCATTTACACATGAGTGTATGTGCATGTAGATGCCTGAAGCTGATGTTAGTAATCAGGCTTTTATTTTCTTGAGCTTGTTCACTGTCAGTCAAACCCAGAGTTCTGTAGCCAACATGCCATGGGCACCCTACCTTCTACTTCTGAGAATAAAATCAGAAACAAGCCATGATATCCACATGACATTGTTCAGGTTCTGGTGATTCAAATTCAAGTTTTTATATTTGTAGGAAAGGCATTTAACTATATTCTCAGGCATTTAACTCATCTTAACAATAAGGAATTTAAGTTTTAAATTAATTTATTATATAATATGTACTGTATTGGCATAATTTCAACCCATATCTTTCTACAAATCCTACTGTGCATATCACTCCTTCCCAAATTCATGGTCTCTTATTCTTTAACTATTATTGTCACACAGTATATATGCACACATAAGAGTATATACTGATCTGCACCACAGAGCTAACCCTGTGCCATGGCTCTCCACATCCTAATCCCACCTGGAGATAGCTTGTCCCCCAGGAGTACTGGCACATCTAAGGTCACAGGTGAGACCGCCACTATGGCCCCAATACCTGGTCCAAGTGGGAATATCCCAGGGCCCACAGGACTCAGTAATCACTGAGCAGGTAGGGACTTGATACTTCTGGTTCCTTCTGCCCCGAAACACAGCTGATCATGTGCCACAGCCCTCTGCTCCCCAATCCTGCCCAGAGACACCTTGTCTCTGAGGAATACTGATAGATCAAAGATCATCAGGGGAGTTCTGACACACCCAGGCTCATAGGTTTACAGAAGAGACAAGCTCCAGTCAGAGACAGCAAGATCAGCTAACACCAGAGATAACAAGATGGCGAGAGGCAAGCACAAGAACATAAGCCACAGAAACCAAGGTGACTTGGCATCATCAGAACCAAGTTCTCCCACCAAAGCAAGCCTTCAATATCCCAATACACCTAAAAGCAAGATTCTGATTTAAAATCATATCTCACGATGATGATAGAGGATTTTAAGAAGAACATAAATAACTTCCTTACAGGAGAATACAGATAAACACATAGAGGTGCTTAAAGAGGAAACAGATAAATCCCTTAAAGAAATACAAGAAAATACAACCAAACAGGCAATGGAATTGAACAAAGCCATTCAGGATCTAAAAATGAAAATAGAAACAATAAAGAAATTACAAAGGTAGAAAACCCTGGAAATAGAAAACTTAGGAAATAGATCAGAAGTCATAGATGCAAGCATCACCAACAGAATACAAGAGGTAGAAGGGAGAATTTCAGGTGTAGAAGATAACATGGAAAACAACTGACACAACATTCAAAGTAAATGTAATATGCAAAACCCCCTAACCCAAAGTATCCAGGAAATCCAGGACACAATGAAAAGACAAAACTTAAGAATAATAGGTATAGAAGAGAGAGAAGATTCCCATCTCAAAGGACCAGTAAACATCTTCAACAAAATTATAGAAGAAAACTTCCCAAACCTAAAGAAAGAGGTATGCCTATAAGCATACAAGAAGCTACAGAATTCCAAATAGATTGGACCAGAAAAGAAATTCCTCCCAGTATATAATAATCAAAATAACAAAATGCACAGAACAAATAAGGAATATTAAAAGCAGTAAGGGAAAAAGGTCAAGTAACATATAAAGGAAGACCTATCAGAATTGCAGAGACTCTAAAAGCCAGAAGATCTTGGGCAGATGTCATACAGACTCAAGGAGAACAAAAATTACAGGCCAGGCTACTATACCCAGCAAAGCTATCAATTACCATAGATGGAGAACCAAGATATTCCATGACTAAATCAAATTTGAGCAATATCTTTACCATAAATCCAGACATAAAAAGGATAATAGATGGAGCAGTCCAATACAATAAGGGAGGGAAACTACTCCCAAGAGAAAGCAAGAAATTAATCTTCTTACAAGAAACCCAAAAGAAGATAGCCATAAAAACATAATTCCAACTCTAACAACAAAAATCACAGAAAGCAAAAACCAATCGTCCTTAATATCTCTTAACATCAATGGACTCAATACCCCAAAGAAATGACACAGAGTAACATACTGGATATATAAACCAGGGCCAACATTTTGCTGCATACAGAAAATGTACTTTAGTAACAAAGACAGGCACTACCTTAGAGTAAAAGGCTGGAAAAAATATCCAAGCAAATGGTCCCAAGAAACAAGCTGGAGTAGCCATTCTAATCTGGAGTAAAATTGAATTTCAACCAAAAGTTATCAAAAAAGATGACGAAGGACACTTCATACTCATCAAAGGAAAAATCTACCAAGATGAACTCTCATTTCTGAACATCTATGCCCCAAATGCTAGGGCACCCATATTTCTAAAAGAAATATTACTAAAGCTCAAAGCACACATTGAACTTTACACAATAATAGTGGGAGACTTCAACACCCTCCTCTCAACAATGGACAGATCATGGAAACAGAAATCAAACAGAGACACTGAGAAACTAACAGAAGTTATGAAACATGGATTTAACAGATATTTATGGAATGTTTCAGCCTAAAAAGGAGAATATGCCTTCTTTTCAGAACCTCATGGTACCTTCTTCAAAATTGACCATATAATCAGGCACAAAAGAAGTTTCAACAGATACAAGAAGATTGAAACAATTCCATTTATTCTATCAGATCACAACAGATTAAGGCTGGTCTTCAATAACAACAAAAACAACAGAAAGCTCCCATACACGTGGAAGCTGAACAACTCCTTACTCAATAAAAACTTGGATAGGTAAGAAATAAGGAAAGAAATTAAAACCTTTTAGAATTTAATGAAAATGAAGGAACAACATATCAAAAGTTATGGGATACAATGAAAGCAGTGCTAAGAGGAAAACTCATAGCTATGAGTGCCTCCAGGAAGGAAATGGAGAGGGCATACACTAGCAGCTTAATAGCACATCTGAAAACTCTAGAACAAAAAGAGCCAGACAGCAGGAAATAATCAAAGTCAGGACTGACATCAACCAAGTAGAAACAAAGAGAACTAAACAAAGAATCAACAAAACCAGGATCTGGTTCTTTGAGAAAATCAACAAGACAGATAAACATTTTGCCAGACTAACCAGAGTGCACAGAGACAGTATCCAAATTAACAAAGTTAGAAATGAAAAAGGAGACATAAGAACAGAACCTGAAGAAATTTAAAAAAAAAATCAGATCCTACTACAAAAGCCTATGCTCAATAAAACTGGAAAATATGGATGAAATGGATAATTCTCTAGACAGATACTAGGTACCAAAGTTAAATCAGGATCAGATAAACCATCTAAACAGTCCCATAACCCCTAAAGAATTAGAAGCAGTGAGTAAAAGAATTCCAACCAATAAAAGCCCAGATGAGTTTTAATACAGAATTTTATCAGACTTTCAAAGAAGACCTAATACCAATACTCTTAAAACTATTCCACAAAGTAGAAAGAGAAAGAACACTACTTAATTCATTCTATGAAGCCACAGTTACACTGATACCTAAACCACACAAAGACCCAACAAAAAGGAGAACTTCAGACCAATTTTCCTTATGAATATCAATGCAAAATACTCAATAAAATACTCTCAAACAGAATCCAAGAGTACATAGAAATAACTATCCACCATGATCAAGTAGGCTTCATCTGAGGGATGCAGGGATGGTTCAATATGAGGAAATTCATCAATGTAATCCACTATGTAAACAAATTCAAAGACAAAATCACATGATATCTCATTAATTGTTGAAAAGCCTTTGGGATATTCAACATGCTTTCATGTAAATATTCTGGGAAAGATCAGGCATTCAAGACCTATACCTAAATATAGTAAAAGCAATATGCAGCATATCAGTAGTCAACATCAAAGTAAATGGAGAGAAACTTGAATCAATTCAACTAAAATCAGAGACCAGACAAAGCTGTCCACTTTCTCCCTATCTATTCAATATAGTACTTGATGTTCTAGTCAGAGCAATTAGACAACAAAAGGAGGTCCAAGGGATACAAATTAGAAAGAAAGAAGTCAAAATATCACTATTTGCAGATGATATGATAGTATACTTAAATGAACTGAAAAATTTCACCAGAGAACTGCTACAGCTGATAAATAACTTCAGCAAAGTGGCTGGATATAAAATTAACTCAAAAAAATCAGTAGCCTTCCTCTACTCAAAGGATAAATGGACTTAGAAGAAATTAAGGAAATTACACCCTTCACAATAGTCAGAACTAATATAACAGCTTGGTGTGACTCTAACCAAACAAGTGAAAGATCTGGATGACAAGAACTTCAAGTCTCTGAAGAAATTGAAGACCTTAGAAGATGGCAACATCTTTCAAGTTCATGTATCTGCAGCAACTAACATAGTAAAAGTGGCCATCTTACTAAAAGCAATCTACAGATTCAATGCAATCCCCATCAAAATTCTGACTCAATACTTCCCTGGGATAGAAAGAGCAATTCTCAAATTCATTTGGAACAACAAAATCCCAGGATAAGTGAAAACTATTCTCAACAATAAGGGAAATTCTGTGGAAATCACCATTCCTAAACTCAAGCTCTAGTACAGAGCAATAGTGATAAAAAGCGCATGGTATTGGTGCAGAGATAGGGAGATAGATCAATGGAATAGAACTGAAGACCCTGAATTAAACTCACACACCTATGGTCACCTGATTTTTGACAAAGAAGCCAAAACCATACAGTGGAAAAAAGAGCACATATTCAACAATTGATACAGTGTCAAGTGGTGGTTGACATGTAGAAGAATGCAAATTGATCCGTTCTGATCTACTTTTACTAAGCTCAAATCCAAGTGGATCAAGGACTTCCACATAAAACCAGATACACTGAATCTGATAAAAGAGAAAGTGGAAAAGAACCTGGAACACATTGGCACAGAAGAAATTTTCCTGAACAGAACACCAATGGCCCAGGCTTTAAGATCAACTATAGACAAATGTGATCTCATAAAATTAAAAAAGCTTCTGTAAGGCCAAGCACAGAGTCAACAGGACAAAATGGCAACCCACAGACTGGAAAAAGATCTTTACCAACACTACATTCCATAGAAGGCTAATTTCTAAAATGTACAACGAACTCAAGAATTTAGACTCCAGTGAACCAAATAACCCTGTTAAAAAATGGAGTACAGAGCTAAACAGAGAATTATCAACTGAGGAATCTCGAATGGCTGAGAAGCACCTAAAGAAATGTTCAGCATCCTTAGTCATCAGGGAAATGCAAATCAAAATGTACCTGAGGCTCCACCTCACACAAATCAGAATGGCTAAGATCAAAAACTCAAGTGACAGCAGATGTTGGGGAGGATGTGGAGAAAGAGGTACACTCCTCCATTGCTGGTGGGATTGCAAGTTGCTATAACCACTCTGGAAATCAGTCTGGTGGTTCCTCAGAAATTTGGACACAGTAATACCTGAGCACCTAGCTATACCACTACTGGGCATATACTCAAAGATGTTTCAACATATAACAAGGACACATGCTCCACTATGTTCATAGAAGTCCTATTTATAATATCCATAAGCTGGAAACAACCCAGATGTCCCTCAACTGAGGAATGGATACAGAAAATGTGGTACATTTATACAATGGAATACTACTCAGCAATTAAAAACAATGACTTCATGAAATTCTCAGGCAAATAAATGGAATTAGAAAATATCAAGATTGTGGTAACCCAATCACAAAAGAACACACATGGTATGTACTCACTCATAAATGGGTATTACTCAAAAAGCTTAGAATACTCACAATATAACTCATAGACCATATGAAGCTCAAGAAACAGAAAGACTAATGTGTGGATGCTTCAGTCCTACTTAGGAGGTGGAAAATAATTAGGGAGGTAGAAGGAGGGAGGAATGTGGGAGGGAAAGAAAAGGGGGAGGAATAAAAGGAGCAGGATTAGGTGTGGGAGAAGACAGGAGATGTACAGAGGGTTACAGAAATGAACAGAGGGGGAATGGGGATCTAGGGGTAGCCACCAGAAAGTCACATATGCCAGGAAAGGAAGTGGCTCCCAGGACCCAAAGGCATGACATGACCCAACAAAGGGGAGAGAGAATCCATAGAGACCATATCCAATACTTCAAAACAATCCCCAGTTGAGGGATGGGGCCGCCATCCATCTCAAAAATTTTAACCCAGAATTGCTCCTGTTAAAGGAAATACAGGACAAAGAGTGCATCAGAGACTGAAGGAAAGGCTGTACAGATACTACCCCACCTGTGGATCCATTCTATATGCAATCACTAAAACTAGACACTATTGCAGATACCAAGAAATGCTTGTGGACAGGAGCCTGTTATACCTGTCTCCTGAGAGGCTCTGCCAGATTCTGACCAATACAAATGAGAATGCTTGCAGCCAACCATTGGACTGAACATGGAGTCTGCAATAGAGGAGTTAGAGAAAGAACTGAAGGTGCTGAAGGGAAGAACAACAACATCAATCAACCAGAGCTCTCAGGGACTAAAACACCAACAAAGGAGTACACATGGAGGGACCCATGGCTACAAGCAAAGGATGGCCTTGACAGATATCAGTGGGAGAAGAGGCCCTTGGCCCTGTGAAGGCTTCATGTCCCAGGGTAGGGGAATGCTAGTACAGTGAGGTGGGAGTGGTTAGGTGAGTTGGGAAGCATTCTTATAGAAGTAGTGGGGGTAGGGGATGGGATAGAGGTTTGTGGAGGGTAAACTGGGAATGGGGATAACATTTGAAATGCAAAAAAATAAAATAACCAAATATATATGTATAGTTGGAGTGCATTTATGGCTGACCAATTAGGATTGGGAAACCCACTGGGGGACTTGTCCTTGGAGAAGAATGGAACAAAGATCCTCTCTCTCTCTCTCTCTCTCTCTCTCTCTCTCTCTCTCTCTCTTCCCCCCCTTTTCCATGGGTAGTTGGCTAGTTTAGAAGTTTAGAGTACCGGATGTGAATTCTTTCCAATTGAGTGAGACTTAAACCCAATAATTATTGGTTACCTCCAGTATATAAGTACTACTGTTACATCATTTGGGATATATTGTTATTCTGGTCATTATTGTGGTTTATAGACTTTACAAGTGGATATCACTATTGATTGATATTCCCCCCATACCTTCTTACGACTAAAAAACACTCCTGTACCTAAGGCTCAAAGAACACTGTAGAAATGTGGCAAAAAGATTGTAAGAGCCACATTATCAGGGACTTTGCTGTGAGATTACATCTCCTAGTAATACCAGAAGATACACCACAAAATATCACTAACATCTCAAATGTGAACTGAACATGGGTGACATCAAGGACTATACCAAATTGGATGGAGGAAAATCCAAGATGCTCCCACACTACACAAAGAACTATAGGTAACTGAGGAAAACTGGAAATAGAAAAAATGTCCTTCCCCATGGAAAAGCATAATAATTAGACATCTGGTGTCAAATATTTAGCCCTGGAAACATACATACATGTAGCATTAAGTGGACTGAACAGATTATATTTAAGAATATATATGTATATACATATGCATATATAAATGCAATAACAGCCCCTTTAAAAAGAGGCTATAATTGGAGTGTGATCAGTGAGGAGGTCAGGTCTCTGGACAGTATGCAAGTTTATGAAAAAGGAAGAAGGAAAAAAAACAGATTTACTGGGTTGTAAACTGGACCCCAAGGGAATGTGAATCAGGAGAATCCAGACCAGTGTCCCACAGGGAAATTGTGAAGTTAGAGAATAATGAAAGCAGAGAAGATTGTGTATAATTAGTAGATATAGAGAGCTGAAACTGCCTCCTATGATGACCCTCAGACTGAACAACACTAGGCTAGATAACATGTGGGGTATCTGTTGATGTCTTAAGTCTCAGTAGGGGACAACCCTTACTCTTTCCTGCTCTCTTGTGTGAGGCAGGGCTTCAGTCTCCATTCCTCACCCATCAAAGGAAGACTCTGATCTTCACAGGGATCCCTTCTTCCATAGTCCAGGTGTGTCTGACAGCTCAGTAGATAATGCATGGAGGGAAAGAGAATGGATTGTGAGAACATTTATTGAAGATCAGCTGAGAGCCAGACCCCTATTCCAGAGTGGAATTGCTGGGCTTGCCTGCTTTGTGATCCATCATTTATTTAAAATATGTTATTTATTTATTATTAATTTGCTCATTATTTGTATGGATTCATAATATTAACCTGAGAAATGAATGTTGAACTGATTAGCAACAGGTTCATGGCTGACAATGAATTGATAGAAGGCTTAAAATGCTTTTAGTAAAAGAATTTAATCCTGAGAATTTTTGAAATTACAAGAAGTTGCTAAACAGGGAATAAGTTATGGAGCGGAAATTCTTTTCAGATGAAATACCACTCAACTATGTTTATACTGAGAAGAATGCAGAGAAAGAAAGGAATTATTATTATTATTATTATTATTATTATTATTATTATTATTATTATTA